>JAOYMZ010000027.1:50121-69447 GCA_025802335.1 Pinguicula primuliflora | reverse complement strand
AAATGAAATCGGACCTTGAGCAACTCGTGCAATCTCTTTGGCAAAACCAGTTGAAACGAACTTGTTCTCTGTGTCGATAACAAGAAGAGACATTCCGGCTTTATATATTTTCCCTGCAACCTCAAGAATTTCATCCTGAAAGAAATGTGTGTACGGGGGTTTAGACATTGGTGTTTTATGTACTTGGGAGAGGAGTTTCCAGTTATTTCTATGGGGGACTGCTTCAGAGAGTTATACCTTTAGCTCTTGGGCTGAGGGCTTAGGCATATCAGCTGCAGCTTCGGTGTCGGTTGATCTTTTCAAGGATATGTTAGCTCTGCCATCCGTTATGGCGACAATCATAATTCGACCAACATCACCACTCTTCTCTGCATTCATTCCAACTCTAACAGCCTGTGGAAATTATATTAAGTTATTAACGTGAGAAACCAGAAAGTAAAGAACATGTATTCGCGGATGAAGATGGATAAAGGGTTCTTGCAGCAGGTCTTTTTGATGGATGTAATTCAATTGCCACTTTGCAAAGATCATAGTGCTTGAATGTTGCATGAGATCTTCATACCGTTGTGAGACCATGAGCAAGAGGAGAGCCACCGCCACATGGAAGTCTCTCTAGACGATTCCTTGCCATGGAAATTGATCTGGAAGGAGGTAGCAGAACTTCTGCAGCATCTCCACGGAAGGGAATGATCGAGACCTATTCAAGCATCAAATGATAGTAAGTGGATGATTTTCAACAACAAATGTACTCTTGAAAAAGAATCGTAAATTGCACAACCAAATATCATCATGAATTCTGGAGCAAATACATCCTCCCATGGAGAGAAGGATGTTTATCCTAATACTCGTAGAAGTTCATCAAAATCAGCAACCAATGGAGCATGCCTTAGATTAAAAATTCATTTTACGAAACTGAAGAAGCAACTGAAGATATCAAGAGATAAAGGGAACAGACTTCATTTATATTACCTGATCTCTGCTCGTATAACTCTCTGCAAGTAGTTTAAGAGCTGCGCCCTTGGCGTTTTGCATTCTGTTTAATGCCATGCTTCCACTTGCATCAACGACAAATATAACCTGCCACAGATGACAAGGCCATCCAATTCACGATTATTTTTTCATTTTAAGGTTAAAATTCGAGTTCCTGGACGGTGCCAGATTGACAACACGCAAGGAAAATATGTCCTGACAGAGTTGGATAAAGTACGTAAGAGGACAGAATTAAACATAACAAATGAACAATGTGATAGCAACTCTACCAGGGCTCCTGCTTTTCGAGCCATCCTTTTAGCCCGCATGTCAGTCTTTTCAACATAGACTTTTCTAGTTTTCAAGATATCCTTCTCTCTTCGCAGCTTCTGATAGGGTGCAGCAGCTCTAAGAGTTGCATCAACTGCTAGCCTCTTTACAGGGCCCTGCTTGGGATTTGAGAACTTTCAGTGAGAAGTTGCTATACCCAAAAACAGAGTTTTGGTAGAATCTTGGCATTGTTACCAAGTCCACAAACAAAATTCTAATCTATTTTCAATGTGAACGAGCATATAGGAATTTTTTCCTATTTCAGGGTCTCGGAATGAGCAGCCCTTTCTGAGGAGAAGATAAAAAGGAATTAGTAATCTAACCTTTGGAAGCATTGGCTTGATATATCGACCTCTATCCTCAGAAAAGATTACATTTTTAGCTCGTCCAGCTTTGCCTTTTCGACGCTGTGCCTGCTGCGCAAAGAAGAGAAGTTTCTCATCCACCAAGCCGCCTTCCGCATCAAAGATAAACTCTTCAGGTACTTGGTCCTGTTGCTGCTCATTCTCTTCGTCACTCTCATCCTTGACAGCAAAAGGCAACGTATCAGTGACACACTTAAATGAACATAAGAAATTGCTCTTAATATGTGTAATTTCTTCTCCAGTAGGCGACATGTTCAGCATGATAGCAGAAGTCAATTGACTAAAACTGGTCATTCGTAAGAATACACCTACATCCTCCTCCCTGTTCTACTGCAACGTCAGTAAGATAATTGGAATTAGTGAGCCATCATACTACCTCTTTATCCTCATCCTTATCCTCCTCGTTTTGATCTTCAGCAGAATCTTGATTTTGTGGAGGAGGAGGTGGAGGAGGTGGCTGGTTTTGAGGTTCAGGTGGGCTCTCACTAATCATAGAGCGCGGAAGGATGACCAACTCTACCTGCATTAACAGTAAACGATAAGGTTATCTGCTAAGGTGTTGTCTTAATAGGCTCAGTTAAACTTTCTGAGAGAATCACTATATATGCACAAAAATCATATAACATTTTCCTATTCCTGTTAGAATCTCCAATGCTAAAAGCACAATGAAATCAAAGACCAAGTTGACCAATGTAACAACTAACACGTCTAAGAATAAATATTAGCTCTAAATACACGGAAGAGGTTCGTCGTCACTAAATCTATTTTGAGATCATGCCAAAAGGTACTACACAGTTTAACCGAAACTCAAATAACAATTTCAAACAAGATACATGGCGATTATCTGTAAAATGCAAGACTCTGAGACACTGTACTAAAATGTGAGGCAACGAGCTAGAAAGCAAGCATATTGTGCTTACAGCTTTCTTCAGGTCATCCACATTCACTTTTTCACGCCCTTCTAGAGCAGCTAAACATCTAGCGACTCTTGCAGCATACAATTCAGCTCTGTGTCCCTGCAAATTCAATATTAATGGTGAAAACACACCTGCATGTTTTTCATAGACTGAATGCAAACGGTTTCTTCTATGCATCTGCAGAACCAGTTTTTAATAAATCTGGAAAAAGGATTTCTGATTCATTCATGATGCTAAAGTATGCCTTGGCCAACTATTGGGTTGAATGCTTCTTATTTCACCTTATTCAAATCACGAGAGAAGCAAAATCTTCCTATGGTACTTTCTAACAGATGCATGTGATATATGAGAGCCTTTATAAAGAGGAGTTTCAAATAGAAAACCTGGCAACCACCTCGGAGGGCTTCCAAAACAAGGTACTTTAGTTGCTCTCGGCCAATAGTCACATCCTTCAAGTATTCCCTTGCCAAAATTATCTACATTTAAATAAAAAAAAAGTCAAATTCAAAGAAGGAATTGCCACAAAACTTGGCCTGCATTAAAGAAGCCTAAGTTTTCAGAGTAAATTTGTTCTAACTTTTTGCAAGGCAAAATGTAGAAGCATGTCAACCTATCAGGTGAAAACCAGACAAAAAGCCTTTCCAGTTAGCAGGTGTTCGGAGAGGTTAACGTACAGAAAAAGAGGTTTGGGAAAATGTTGAGATAAATTTATAATCTCTGAGAAACTTTACAAACATGAAATACATTCAACAAACATGCCTTCAAAAAGGATACAATATTGGTGTGCAACAGCAAAAACTAGAACTCATAAAATATTGTTAATCTTCAAATTTTACAGAGACGGCGCTTATCAGAGAAACATTTAATGAACAGCAAGTCAGAAAACATATAAATGTACTGAATGCAACTCCAATTGAAGCAAAATTCTGACATGAGCACGCAGGTTCTTCACGCCAATTGGAACTTTTACATTCAGCATTTTCTCTATTGGTTGAATTGGATAATACTTACTGTCAAACTTCCAAAATATAACATAACTGTAATCTTTCATGCTTGGTTGGACAAGGATTACCTGTGTCTTTGCTTCATCCATCTCTTGGTCGACCATTTTAAAAACCTCACTACTTTGCTCCTGAAAGCGTGTTGCAATTCCAACGGCGGCTACACGATCATCAAAACTCATTGGAAGATCTGCACTGCAGAAGAAATGTGTGATTTCCAAGAAAAATCAACATTATATGCTGTGGCGTTATTATTTATGAAGTACTAATATCAGGATCTTTTGATCTTACCTCAAATTTATCGCTACGCGGTCCAGAAGATGCTCTCTCACAGCACCTTCTTCAGGATTATAAGTAGCAATCAAAAGTGGTTTGCATGGGTGTCGAAAGCTGATTCCTTCCCTCTCTACAATATTGACTCCCTCAGTCAAGACATTAAGGAGCAAATTACTAATGCCTTCGTCCAAAAGATTTATTTCATCAATGTATAAAACTCCTCTGTGAGCCTCTGCAAGTAGACCCGGCTGGAAAACTGTAGTCCCAGACTTCACAGACTCCTCAACATCCACAGACCCTACCAGTCTATCTTCTGTAACTCCAAGTGGAATCTGCCCAGAAAGAGCACAAGAAACATAATAGATGATACATGTACCTATCATAAAATTATCTCATCACTTAAACTACCTGAACAAAAGGTGACCTGACTATTTGGGTCTTTATATGACCTGCGGAGTCATACTGTAATCTATCAGAAAGTCCATCTTCCCACCTTCAAAAAACCACTTAAAGTTCACTAACTAGAAGGCCAAGAAGAAAACAAAGTAAACCACAAGTTATGGTCATAGATGATCTTTCCGCAATATCTGGAGACCATAACAAATGAAGTAACATTTCCTATCATAACCAGCAACAGAGAGAACGTTGAAACCGTGCTTCTTGGTATTTCAAATTAAGTATGGTTAAGCACCTATTAAGTAAAATCTTTTGTTAATACTAATGAAGAATCTGGTCTTACTTTTTCTCAGTCTAATTCACAGAATTCATTAATGAACAAAGAATTATAAACCATGCCTATTGAAATAAGTAAGATTGTCAAATATGTGAAGCATAAGTAGAGATAAACACCGAAAACAATTCACTTTATGAGAGTGCACCTGTCGGCACTTATTCTTCATATGACCAGGATATACAAATACAAACATAAATCTAATAGAGTTGAAAATTCTAGTAGACCTTACTCTTCTGGGGAAACTGGGTCAGCATTAGCAAATGATCCAACAACAACTTCAATAGGCGGAAGAATTGCATGCAAACCACGGGCCATTATTGTCTTTGCTGTTCCTCTCTTTCCAGAAATTGCTATTCCTCCAATCTCGCGGTCTATGGCCCCAAGTAAAAGAGCAGCCTTAATGGCATCCTGTGGGAAAAAATAATTTTCCAACATAAAAAAATAACTTGATGTGTGATTTCGCATTAACATTATAGAAATTCTCAATTATAGCGTAATGCAGCATAAGAAATCATGTTAGCGCCAAATTACACGCCGTTTGATCTACTAAGCAACAATTAATCCAAGCAGGCTAATCAATAAAATCAATTCGAACTCCAACAACAAAGAAACATCAACGGTAAGCGAGAGGAAGCAAACCTGACCAACAACAGCAGCCAATGGAAAGAACTGTCTACCATATTGATTCGCAGAAGCACTTTCATCTTTCTTGTTTCCAGGTGCCACGCCAATGGAGCCATTGTTAGATTCCAGCATAGCAGTGGCTTCCACTCTCAGCCTTCCATGAGTTCTGTTCAACGCATGAATTGTTCGCCTTACAGGATGTGACAAAATCAGAAGCCTGCTCAATGGCTTCGCAGATTTCAAACTCGGTAGCCATTCTGCAGGAGCAAATGGTGGGCGAATCGATGAGCTTAGCGCCATTGCAAAATGAGCATTGAACTTGAGAAGCAAGAAGGATAGTTACAATCGCGCAGAGGCCAATTGTCATCCCATCTTATCTTCCCGGGTCAGAACTAAAGTCGCACGGCGTTCAGCTACTGGGAACTATAAACTTCCATTTTGAAAGCGTTTTTTTGGCCGGGCCGGGCCAATCTCGCCGGTGGCCCATATATATTCCCGACAAAGAAGGAATGAAATTTTTTGCTCGATTTCAATTATTGAAATAAAAAATTTGTAAAATAGATTCGGATTAAGCTTATTCTAAATCTCTATTTTGCGTAAAGTTTCTTCTACTATTTTTTCTACTTGTTTTTATTTTTAGAATGTGTGATATTTTATGAAAGTTCTTAAAAAATATTTATTAAAAATTCAATTTTAATTATATAATATAAAATTAATAATAAATCACCAAAATAACATTCATTTAACTAATTAATAATGAAAATAAGGATAATTTACAGTTTGGTATAATTTCAAAATTGTTATTCTAATTTTTAGAAGGAAAAAAATCATGTCATGACATTCTTATTTTTTAGAACAGGAAGTTCTAAAAATAAGAACAAATAGTAGTACTTTTACCGCGGAAAACACTATTTTTTTTATAAAAAATCTTATAATCTAATTATAATTCTAGAAAGCTGCGCAAAACAAGACTTAAATTATCGAATACAAGTAGAGCTGGGAAGAACATTACCTATAAAAAAGACTAAAGGCCTGTTTATCGCAAGATGCTTATGATTCTAATTATGCTTATAAGGACCATTTAAAATAAAATGAGTATTTTGCGTAATACAAGTACTAGTGCTTATTCGCTTTTTAGAACCTCTCTCTTCTTAAAAATAAGCACCTCATGAGATGCTTTTTTCCTTAAAAATAAACATGATATTTTTATAATAATATTCAAATATATTTTTATGACTAAATTAACCTTAACTAATATATATTAATGGAATAGATGAAGGTTATTTTAATAATCTAATGTTAATTTTGTTATATATAAGTAAAATAAAATTTCAAATCATTATTTTACACTAGAGGTTATAAAAATAAGAAGTAATAGTAGAAATATTAGAAGAAATAGTCGTACTCCTTCACAAAATAAACACTAATATTAAACGCCACTTGTCACAATGAAAAGAGTCAATTCTAACTTATCAAAAAAAAGGATGTACAGACACTTTCTCTACATCAAAATAAAATGTAAGATCAATTTTATAATTCTCGTGTCAAGTAGAATCAGTGGTCGGTCATGAATTTTGATTTCGATTGTTTGGTAAACAAATCTAAAACAATATATATTTAAGTTTACATTATAAAGTATTAACCATAATAAATTACAAGACTTATTAGCCATTTTCAACTGCGGAACTAAAATTGTGAGACCTTTTTCTGAATTATCTGGAATCGATTTCGAAAACAATATTATATTTTTATTAGTTGGTCGTAAAGTGGCCAAAATGCTAGTGTACCAAATTTGGTGCAGGGTACACCTACCATTTATGCATTGGAAAATGGATTATATAAGAATCGAACAGACCACAACTTCCTCGAGCGACATCTTGCAATTTCCTAGAACTTAAATCTCCAAAGAGGGATGAGGTCTCAACTTCAATCCCCACTAGGTACAAATAATTCTTTGGGGCCACGATCGCGGGCCAAAGGCTTGAATCTTACCCGGTCAAGGTGGAGAGATCGCTTTGCATGAATCCCATGGATTAGTCGGACCAAAAATGGTTCATAATACCATGATTATCCAAAAAGACCGACATCCTGCCAGAAGAATACCTTCCATTACCAATTGAAACCTGGGTAAGTATGTGGTACTTCCAACTGCAATATCAAATCCTTGAGAATGGAGATGAACACAAAGAAGAGCCAGTAACGATTCTTCCTGGGGTTCCAGCATCAATCAAATAAAAATGATCAGTCTGGTAATTCCATGCCCCCAACACGTGATACTCTTGTGATAATCAATTGTGATCTTTCTCGAGGGGGATTATCTCTCAAAATTACAAGATTTGATCATCTGTCACAACAATTTATGGGTATTAACAGAATTCACTATTCAAACAGACCAACACGTGATACTTCTCTAATGAAAGTTATTTCCACATGAAAGCCTTCTAGCAAATGAGCAATATATAGTCAATGAGGGCTAATATGTTCTAAGATGGTTACTTACCAAAGAAATGTTCGAAGACGGTTGCATAATGAAGTATGTGCGTTAAAAGGAAAAATAAATTTGGATTGCGAAATCATCAAACCCGTAAATCATCAAATAAGTTGCATCAAAGAGAGAAAACCATTAGGTAAATAAGACTGTAAGAGACGTAAGCTTACACCTAAATCATTCGATGCCTTCAACTCACGAAGGTCAATAGGAAAACATGACTGGTAGTTCATTGAAAGCATTTAACCACCATCCAGCTTGCGCTACCCTCACTGTTGAAGGTCCAAGCTCCATATTGATTAAATAAGCAAGTAATAGAAATACAAAAATCAAATAACTTGCTACCCTTGATGAACACACTCAAACCCAATCCTGGCATTCATATTGACTTAAATAAGCAAGTAATAGAAATACAAGCTGGCAGGGTACGGCATAACACGCCTACTGGACACTCGGTAGCAACCGTTTTGGCATCAATTATAATAAATAGACCTTCAGAATACCCCTGTTCTCCTTCGGGAAACAAATTATAGATTTGATAAATTGGTGAACTCTCTGGATGATGTAAGTTATGAAAGACAGCCGGATGAGGCTGTATCATGGCTGCATTAGAAAATGGTGGTGGTAATATGAAATTGGAAATAAAAACAAACCTCAATTGTGTCAACAAGGGCAGCCTGATGATTAGTTTTGACTAACAGCAAGTCGACACCGGACTCTGTTATGTCTCATTAAGTTCCAGAGCTGCAATGTCAATTAAGTTCCAGAGTTGCAATGTCATGTGGGCGCTGGGGATTTCATCCAATCAAACTACACGGAACGGGATTGACTTCACCTCTGGGTACTGCCAAGCAAAAGATGAGTAGGTCTCTATCCAAATCACAGATTATTAACTGTAATCTTGAGATTGCAAAAATAAATTTGCAATGAAAGCCAGGCAATCAAATAGATCCTCCTAACAATTTAAAGAGTACATCAGTCAAAGATCAACTTCCTATGAGTGCAGATGCATGCCAGTGAATAATAACCATATGATAGATGGCATCAAAGGAAACTAGGCAACCAACGCTCAGAATATCGGAATATCTAGGATAAATGATATAGCAACTCAAAATAGTACACAGAAAGAGGACATAAATGAATTTATTGAAGTTAAAAATAATTTGCAACTAACCAAGATTATAGCCTATAGGCAATTTTAACCTTGCAGCAAGGCGCTATACGAAAGCTTAGAAAGCAAATCATGAAAACAGGTTCTTAACTAATAAACAACAGTTGAAAACATGTCTTCAAGTTTCTGATACTGATTGAACCAATCTGTGGCAAAAAGGATAGGTTACAACTATTTAGTCCTATCAAAAGTAACATAAGTGGTCGGGCAGTTACGAACAACAACTAGTTGGTTAATATGAGAAATATTGCACGTACGGAAATGCAGGATCTTTGGGATGAGTTGTGCACATCAAACAATTAAGCTGATACGGGCAACACAGTGATAACAAGAGGGTTACGACACGGAATTGACTTCACCTCTGGGCACTGCCATGCAGAGCTTAGTAGTTCTCTATCTAGGTAAGATAACTGACTGAAATCTTGAGAATTCCAAAATAAACTTGCAATGAAAGCCAGGTAATCGAATAGATCCTCTTTAAACTTTGCAGAGTTCATCAGTCACAGGTCAACTTTCTATGAGTGCAGATGCATGCCACTGAATAATAACCATATGATAGATGACATCAGAGAAAACCGGACGCTCAGAATATTGACATATCTATGATATAGGGTAAACGCTATAGCTACTTCAAAGTCGTACCAACAAGAGGACATCCAAGGTTATAGGCAAATTTAGCCTTGCATCTAGAAGCTGTAAGAAAGCTTAGAAAGTAAATCATGAAAACAGCTTCATAACTAGTAACAACAGTTGCAACACATATCTTCAAGTTTCTGATATTGATTGCCAATATGAGGTAAAAAAAAAGGATATGTTACAACTATTTAGTCCTATCAAAATTAGCACATGTGATCTGAAAGTTTTGAACGACAACTCATTGGTTAATTAAGAAATACGACACATAAGGAAATTTAGGATCTTTCAGTTGTACACCATAAACATTTAAGCTGATATGGGCCACACAGTGACAACAAGAGCATCTTTCATTGACAAAAAACAGTAAGCCGCACAGCGTGTTCCATTGGTTCTGATTGCATGCCAATCATTCAAACGAACTCTTGAACTTCAGTAAGTAATCCAGTTTCATTAAAATGTTTCAGCATCTATAATTATAACACAATGCCTTGCGATAGGGTAAGTATTCTAATCTATGTTTCTCTCCCCAATCCTACGGAATATCACCTGACACATAAAATTGGTATTAGAACATTGTCCAAGTCAGAGATATGTATCAACTACAGATACCAGAAATGCCATATTGTCAAGTCCTTCCACCAATAATTATGCCTTGGGATGAAGTTCAGCTACAAGAAGATTAGGTTTAGGATTCAACCGGCTTTTTACCAGGATCAATAAAGTCAAGACCAGAAAGATCTTCTTATGATACGAACTCTATCATTCTGGTCTCAGACATGAGTCGTGACGACTGCTACTCGATTTTAACAGTAAAAAACTATCTCCTTGGATTCATCTTTTGAATGACACTTCTCATTTGCTGGTTTTGGTCAATGCAGATCAAACAACAAGATTACTTTTCAGTGCATTCAGGTTTATTGTCTCCCAAAACAACAACACCCATGTTGCTTCCAGTCATACAAAGATGAGGACAGACGGGAGAGCTTTTACTGAGACAAGTGTGGCACTTGAAGCCAATGACATTTTCAAGTTTATCAGCTGTAAGACCCAACGCATCTCCATGAAACCAAACTGCAAGTAATTGACAAAGAACAAATACTCAGCTAGGAAAAAATTTAAGCTTCTACGGAAACAAATGACTAATTGAGGGGATCTTCTAAGAAGTTGCTTTTATAAATTAAAGGTAATTGAAACTTATTTTCAGATAAGATACCTCATACCACCATTCTAGAGCTTTTGCACATGCACAAGCAAATTCATATAGGTAAAACAAGGTTTCATAAGCCAAGCACCTATCTTGCTTCAAAAGAGCCAGACACATGCCATCTTCCACGGTATAGTAGCAAGAATAAAGGCTTTATCAATGAGATTCAGACAAATTTAAGAGGTGTTACCTCCACAAATTGCGCAGCCCACATAGTTCAATGCAGGTTTGTAATCAACTTCATGGCAGAGGCTGCATTTGGGTTTCTCAATGGTGGTAATCACCTGCTCAGAAAGAACGAGAAGCATTTTCTCCCTCCAATGTGCTAACCTTGGATCATTTGGCCTTCTGGATAACCTCAGCCCATTTAACCAGTAACTACTGTAAGAAGGCGATCTTTTCTTCATGCACTGACTACTGGGCATCTTAAAAATGACATTTCCAGCTTTAGCTCGTCTTTTCTTTCGCCCTTTTCCATTACTATTAGCAATTTTCCGGGAAACCTTTGCTATCCTTTCAGCATATCTAGCAGAACGTCTTAAAGGTACAACTACTGTAGCTCCCTTTTTGCTTTTGAAATTCTGAATTCGCTTCTTTATTCCTTTTTTCTTACTTTTTCGAGAGGAAATATATTTCCGACTTTTATACAAATTCTCAGATTTACCGGAGTCCGATTTCTTTTTCCTTTCGTTGATTTTCTCAAACAGTACACCCTCACATTTGTCACAGGTGTATGTGTAGTCATCGATGACCGCTCCGGCTGATTTCCGAGCATGTATTTTATGGAAATTTCCTGAATAAATTGTTCAATTATCAGCAATATGTCATCCATATAAGAAGAAAATATGCTAATTCAAAGATAAGATCTGCCTACCTACTAACTCAACTAAAAGGTGCTGATAAAGAAGATAAGAGCATTTATCTTTAACCATTTGATGATACATTTCTCATTTACATGAATTATCATGTGATATCCAAAAGGTGAAGCAACAATAGTATCTTAGATTAATCTGAGCTAGCGAAAATATAACTTCTGCGAATCAAAGGCATTTTACCTTTGCATTGCTCGCAAGTAACTGCATCCCTGCAAAATGATGGAAGTAATCTAATCAAGGGCGTGATAAAATAATGGGAAAAAAAGGGATAAACAAAACTTTGGAACGATATAATAAATATATGATCTTTCAGGAAATGAAAGTTCCATGTAGCAGTCAAATAGATAACAATCCCCCATGCATTTTAGTGGAACTAAACCAAAAATCATAAGGCCTATATTTCGAGGAAGATTTGTATATTAATTACGCTAGGATATGCACTCCCTCTGTTACATGATCCACCAGTCTTCGAATGAAAAAACATACCTAATCAGTACATCCTTGTAACAATGCCCACACTCAGAAAACTGTGAACCTTCCAATTTTGAGAAAAGATACGCCAGCCCTTTCTTCTCTGAGGGCTTTTTTTCTGCTGTGAGAGTCTCGTGGTCAGACTTGACCCTTATAAATTTCCTGGCTATATTTTTCTCTTCGAAACCTTTAAGTAGATGCAATGGGAGATGAGACTCTTCCAGCCAATATTTCTTCCGAAGATTTGTGGAGTCTTCGACAATGGATCCATGTCTCACAACAACGTCAGGGACAAATCTTCTCTTGCCAAAATCTAACAGGTACATGTTTACCGCTCCATCGGAGGACTTCTTGCGGATAAGAACCTTTTTAAAAGACTTGACAGATTTAGTTGAGTCTCTGTCCAGCTTGTGAAGAAGACTGGTATTGCTGATATCATCCCATCTAATATTAGCATCGAACTCCCTGATCTGCAGAAAGTAAGGCATTCATCATCATTCATCATACTATAGATCACTATATGCCGAAGCAGTCCTATCTAGCGAACCCCTTTGCTTTCCTCCTCTATGAGGAAGTCTCAATGAGATGGTTGTTCAGCCATTTGATTTTGCATAAAATTTAATATATGTTAACTATGGTGTGAAGACTCTTAACTAGCAACCAGTGCTATTTGTGCACACTTAAAAAGATTCCAGAAGAAACTTGAATGGGAGTCAATAAATATCAAGGAAAACAGCATCCATGGAGAGCAATGTTCTAGAAACCAACACATATTGGTGTACCAGGCAGGAAAAAAGCTAGATTGAAGAATGAGCACAGAAGCAGGGTAAAATACATGCCTGGAGAGCAAGCTGCTCCACGCTTCTCGACAACTCCACTCCAGCTCGCCATGAAATACATTTTGTTCGCTTGGCATATTCTCCATTCTCAGGGTAAAGGATGCCAGGTATCTTTTTACTCCCTCCTGCAGAATAATAACTCTAATATGCTCAAATCATTATTCAATTCAGTATAAGAGAAAGAGAAAAGTAGGAGCCATAAACCTTGCCGAGCAGCTTTTGAAGCCAGGGAGCATGGCAACACTTTCCACTTGAAGAGCATGCGAGAACCGCTGCCACCCCTCCACCAGAATAAACTCAGTCCACTTGCAGCATTTGAAGATGGGCCGGCACCGACATCAGACGACTTTGCTCTCTTCCTGCCATTAGATGCTCGTAGTAAACGAACAATATGACAAGCGGACCCCATTGTAGCAACAGAATCCACATGCTTACTCCATTCAGCAGAAAATGCTAGATGATGCAAATTTGACTCTAGCTGGTAGCAAAAGCACAAACATCGTCGGATTACTAAAGAAAGTACCAAATTGAAAAACAAAAGATAAATAGACCTCAGAAGCACGAGTAAGGTTGAAATATAAACATGAAAAGTTATTTTACGAGAAATATAAATAGACCTCAGAAGCACGAATAAGGTTGAAATATAAACATGAAAAGTTATTTTACTTGAAATATAAACATGAAAAGTATTTTACTTGAAATATAAACATGAAAAGTTATTGTACTTGAAATGTAAACATGAAAAGTTATTATTTCTATTTATGCTTCTCCCAGCTCCTAAACAAGCATAAGAATGCACGGGATACGAATAAGTACAGCTGCAAACAGGAGAAGTGAGCAAAAAACTGAAGAACATTATCAAGAGCAGGAGCAGTATCATGAATATATTACATCAACAACTATTCATCTGCATTATTTCTATTGATGCTGTTAATCAGTTCCTAAACAAGCATAGGAATGCACGAGGACTGAGTAAGTACAGCCGCAATCACGAGAAGGGAGCAAATAATTGAAGAACATTTTCAAGAGTAAGAGAGGTGTCATGAGTATATTACACCAACAGCTATTCATCTACATTGGTCCAGAGATCAAGTGGTAATGCAACTCACAAATTTTTCCAAGCGACGACAGTTCAACTATGACAGAAACATGGATTACCTTGAGCAGCAGATCTTTGAGTGAAGCAATGTCAGTTGCTTTAATAACACTTTGACGCCAATGCATGGAGTAATGCGGATTTAACCAGGGGCCCAGTAGAAGACCCTGCAAATGATTTTCAAGACATATGATGTGGCAAATGACATCGATCAGATGACCCTTTCTAGTCTTTCCAGCCTGAATTCCTAAAGCCTCAGCAGTGAAATTTTCTGTTGCTGGAACAATATTGTTCATGATGAAAAGGCAGTCTCTTCCATCTTCAGGTGATTTACAGTAGAAGCACCACCCACATCTTTCTTTTCTACAGCTCAAATTAGATAATTGCGTATTTGGCCAAGAAAATTCTGCAAATCTGTTTGTAACAACCTTTAGCTGTCTGGTTATAACTTCTTCAGCAGATATTAGGGCATCATCACAGGACTTATCAGATAATTTACAAGTCAATTCTCCGAAACATGACGATGCTGTTCGAGCAAATTCATAATAGTTGACATAATTTGCTCCACCATACACTTGAGAAACCATTCCCTTGGAATTTATAAAGTAATGCCCAAAGCCACAATTGTCCAAACCAAAATTCTTCCCTGCATCAATAATTTCATCCGTCAGCAACTGAGTATTTTCTCCTGCAGTGATACATGTCCGTGTGATTGGACAATCATCTGGAATGTCGGGAACTTTTTCTGAACCAGGTGGCTTAATTTCCTTGAAGACATCAGTCTTGATGAAAGTCTGAGATACTTCAGTGGATCCTTCAGAACTTGCAAAATGGCTTTCCCTCTTCAGTCCCTGGTTATCATTCTCCAGTACTGCATGAGCGTTGCCTGCATTTACAAGTTCAATATTGCTTGAATATGTAGCCACCACAGAATTTTCGGACCTTTTCTCAGCAAAAGCCCCGCAATTATTAAGAGTTTTTGAAGGTCTTGGATTCATTTCAGGTAATTGCTTTGTTTGAGGAAACGTTGACTGAATAGAATGGGAACCAGTATCAATATCATTTGTGGCGTCATCAACGCCACGAACCACATCCCATCGCTCACAAATTGCAGTTATAATCTCGTCATAAATGAATGGAGATGACTCTAACGCTTTAAAAAGTTTAGGCAAGTGATCTCTATTGTACAACCTAATCGTGTACTGATCATTGGATAAATAATCGTCAGTCAATGACTCCAACCTGCAATAAAAGGACAAAGGAAAAATATAAATTGAATAAGCAAAACGAAGGAATATAAGAAAATAAAGGAAAGACAGGGGATAAAAGATACCTAGCTATGTAAGGGGAAATTAATTTTTAGCTATAATTTAGTTTTTAAATGTTCAAGTATTGATATTTAAGTTTTAACACTTAATTTTTCGAAGTGATAAATTCACTCATTGGCCACATTTAAGGGGAAAGGGACTCACACAAAAAGGTAACCGCAGTATGCATGGAAAAGTCGCCCATAAGGATCTCTGCCCAAGACCTCTGCTCTTACTGAGTTCCGAACTTTTATTGAAGGTTTATCCTTCTCGATTGCACATTCAGGTTTATCTTTCTCAATTGCACACTCAGGACAATACCACTGACCCTCTGGCAACAGGCTGCTGTCAACCCCTACACACCTTGAATGGAACGCTGCAGGGCAACCATCACAGCATATCAAGTTCCCATCCATCTTACAGAGATGGCATTCATCAGCATTTGAATCGGCAGTTTCGGCCAAATCCTCTTCTGTAATGCAGGAAGTACTGGCAACATCTACTGCAGCCTTTTTTCTTCTGGAGCAATCAGGTCTCGTATTACGCTCCAAATCTGTGAGTTGCTCCATTTCTAATTCTCTTCTGTTAATGTCAGACCTGAAGGCTTCCCCTTCGCTCACATCATCGCACAGATGTTTCAGTAACTCAATCTTTGCCGAAGCTGGAAGTAGATAGTAATCTCTCTGAAAAAACTTATATTGATGAAGATTACAACCAGTGTTCCAAGGACCGTGCAATAATACGTACTGAAACAGAAATATTGGCCATGTAATCAAATCGAGATAATCCCAGTTGAGATACCTACATTAATTTCAAACATGGAAAATGTTAAGTATACGAAATGGATCTACAACGTTGAAATTTATAGTAAGAATGGATTTGGTACCTGAGACAATCGGAAGCAGTTTCAGAACCTTCATTTGAAAGAGTCTCTAAATGCTTCCTCAAAGTTTTTAAAAGGGAAACATGAATAGAACCAAATAATAATGTTGGATCATTACTTTTAACGGATACCACAAAAGCTTCCAGCTCGAAGGGGCTTAAAAACAGAAGATTACTGAATGACCTCAAAAAAGAGTAAACATAAAAAATGTCAAAAAAGGAAGTTCCTTCGAGATCCAGGAAGCAAGAAGGTGGCAACTCCACCTTTGGTGAAATAGAAAAGTTGGGAGAATTTCTAGAAGCTGTCACCGTAATTTTTTCATCAGAGACAACGCTAATAGCAGGAGAGGGCATCTGAATGCTAATATTACCCAATTCTTCTGTATTTAACGGTTGATCTGTGGCAGGAAGTGCAGTTACTTTTGCTCTACGACTGCTCCTCCTTAAATTTGTTGCTGGCGTAGCTAAGACAACTCTATTATCCAACCACTCTTTTCTCTTCCTGCCTCTTCTCTCTTTAAGTACAGGTTCAGAAGTTTCTTTATCAAGATCAACTGAATCAATACCATTGTTCAGTAGGACTTCCTCTCCATTTCCGGAATCTAACCTTGTGCTCCCAGATACAAATTCCACTTTTAACACATCTTGCGTTGCACCTTCAATTTCATTGTGTGATGTATCTTTTCTCTTCCTACCCCGTTTTTTCCGTTGCATACCTAATGGAGTCAAATTGTCATTGTCAGCCCAACGAGCAGAGTTCTCCAATGGTCTATACTCTCGTGTCTCCCTACTCAATACAAGATTCCTCCTTTCTCCATCCAGACACATTGGATTTCCCGCAGTACCATCTCTCCTATGCATGTGTCCTTCAACAGAAAGACTTGCATTTCCTCCAATCTGTCCCCCCAAACAATCTATATTCCTCAGCCCATCTTCAGGTAAAAGAAAATTTAAGTCAAAGCCTCGAGTTTTTCTTTCATCATCAAGATTCACAAGATCATGGTTTACATCCAAATTTAAATCAATCATTTCTTTCTTTACTCCAAAACTCTTTTCGGAAACTCCTTCAGCCATATGCACTCCCTCCTCAAACTCCAAACTCGCCCCTTTGTTCAAATCAAATTCAAGAATCTTAACCTTGCCACCTACCACATTACCACTTGAGTGATCATCATGCCCATCATCATTTAAATCCAGACCCTCATTCAAATTTATGCCCAACAGCCTTGAACTACCTGGAAACCCGCTCCCACTTTAATACCCATGTATTGAATAAAAGAAGCTGGAAATAAATACAGTTCAATTTTATAAATATGTTGATCTAGTCATACAATTTTCAGGTCAAGAAACTTGTATATGGTACTCAGAGAATACGAGAGGAAATCGGACCAACAAATGATCAACTACTCCACGAAACACGGGTGCCAAAAAGATTAAAATTGCATGGCTGCACAAGACCAAATAAAATGGTGCGGACTAAGAAGAAACACATACATATGTTTGTTGAAAATGCAAGGAGATAAACAATTTAACCGGAGTTGCATGCAAATTTTTATAGAAATGCAGCTGCAGAAGCTGATTCTCTTCGTAAGCAATATGTAGTCTAACTCATCTCTAAAGTACCAACTCATTAGACAGATAGTAAACCTCAAGAAAATTGGAACTTCATGTCAATAATGTTTTGCACCTCTCAAAAAGCTTGAACCTTCCATCTACGATTGCAGGCACTTTCTTGAAGCTGTTTATCTCTATCACAAACAAATAACCCCATAGCTGAAGATCTCATCATCTGTTAGAATTACAGTAATCAATTGAATGGTTACCTCCAAATTCAGCAAACGGCTATTATTTGAATCATTGATCCGCGAAGACGAAATCCGTTAGCAAACCATCAAGAGCTCGAATTGATCAAAATATAGCACGAATCATGATATGTTACCAAACAATGCCGTAAGCTCCGTGTCCATCAGCCCTCAGTAGGATATACTTTCTCGAAACGTCAAACAGATTTCCAACAATCTGAACGAATTTCAAATGAAAATGAAAAATCTTAATTTTGCCCAAATTGAAGCTAATTCCACGCAGATCACGTACCTTGGCGACGGCAGAAACCCGACGGCAGACCTGAAGACGGCGATACAGATTTCTCTGAAGGAGAGTCGTGGGTTTGACTGACCCGAGAAGAGTCCAGGATGTATTGGGCTTGTCCAGCCAGGACTAGTCCAGATCCTTACTCTAAGAATTTCTTTAGGAAAGCAAAGCGGGTGAAAAGTACAATGTTTCATTTATGTACATTTTTTTTGAACTATCAGATTTTTGAACTACCGAGTACTTCTGTCCAAATCGATATGTATGGCATTTAAACGACCGTACTCTTCCTCTACGGACCTACGGTGTATGGTTTGGCTCTTCTACTTGAAAATTTTTTTTGGTTCCGAACATTGGGAATGTCCGATTAACATGGCTTCAGTGGCGGACGGTTATAGGATGTGGGTCGCACTCCCTAAATATTTTTTATATTTGGATTTACACTCGTCGCATCCCTTAATTAAACTTCAGGATACCCCCAATGGCATGCATCTATGTAAAGCGCACCCCATGATTAGAGTTCAAAATCCGCCACTACATGGCTTCGGTGTATTTTTCTATTTGTGACTGTGGGACATTAATCACTATACAATTCCTATTTCCTGTGTTTAAGGATATGTATTGGGTATACCCCCAGGCCAGGCCAGATTTCTGCCTGCTGCTTTTAAACCTATATCCGACTTTGATGTTTTTTTGGATCCGACTATGCATTCTTCATTTTTCCAACGGACCCAGTTTGAACGGATTGGGATTTTGAATTTTGTGAGTTGGGATCTTGCATTCTGAATTTCGTTTCATAGATTCGTATTGATGGTTTGCTTGCTTGTGACTTCCATCACGGTGTTTTCTTTCCTTTTTTCACAGTAGACTTGTATTCACAGTAGAGTAGAGGAGATGGATCCAAAATATTGAACGAGACTCTGGCGATTGATTCGTCAAATAAGATTTTAACTAAGAAAAATGCTATTTGTATACACTTTTTTGATACTATTAGTTGACATTGTGATGTGGCAACAATCACAACCACAATTAAAAAAAATAAATAATATAACAT
>JAOYMZ010000027.1:36684-50021 GCA_025802335.1 Pinguicula primuliflora | reverse complement strand
CCAAGAGCCGAAGACGGCGGTGAAGCAGATGCAGCCGAAAGGTAAGGATTGAATAGTCACGTGTTTCTTTAACTCACCGATTATTTGAAACCATTGGATTTTAAATGAAGGGTCAAGATTATTTGTACAGGAAGTGAGGCATTTGTCTAGTTTTTAATTGTACAGGAGGGGATTAGTACTCATGCAAACAATACACGTTGATTCATTTTTCCAAGTGCTACCGTCTGAAAACGGCCACCATTGACCAAGCCCACCCTTATTGGTACTTTGGAGACCAATCTTCTAGGCCCAAGTTTTTCTCTTACACAGGCATCTTCCCTCTTTAGCAGGTATCCTCCTCGGCGGATTCAGGATTTGACGATCATGGGTGCTCATTTAAAAATTATAAAAACGGAGCTTAACATAAAATGTACAAATAAGGGTACAAAATGTACCTAATTTTAAATATTACATGTACACGAAATACAATACTTGTTATGCAATTGCTCGATCGGCGTTAGTTGAAATCTTCTAGTCGCCATTTTGAGAACCAAGATATTATTATCAGAACAAAATTTAGTGACCTCTTTCAAGAACTTAGCCCAATAATCATCTTCAATTCTACATTTCATCAATACTCTTTTCAGTCTTTCAAGAAAAACTAAAGTATGAACTATGTTCTTCATCTTTTGTTGAAGAGCTATTGACACTGACTCCGTTTTCCCTAACAACATCACCATTAAATGAGCAATGAACACAAATTCAAACTGATTCATTTAAATGTGCGAACTTGTGATAGTATTTTTATTTTAACTCTCAGTAGCATCCTTAAAAATAACATCAAGCACATCTCTCACTACATTCCACCTGTATAAAATACGAGTAATAGTTTTGAAATGAGAACCCCATCGAGTATCTCTCGCTCTAGTTAAACTCGTCACTTGATTCTTACCTTTCCCAATAGAGATTTCACCATTTTCCAACTGTTGAATAAGATCATCATAGTGCTTCTGAAGTAGACCATCTTTCCTTTTGCATGAAGCTCCAACAATATTTACAATCATAGCAATATAATCAAAAAACTGATCCACAAATACCACTTCTCTTGAGGCAGCAATCACTAATTGAAGTTCGTGCGCAAAATACTGAATATAATATGTACATTTATTTTCCTCTAAAATCTTTGTTTTCAAACCATTAAGTTCACCACGCATATTGGAAGCTTCATCATAACCTTGCCCTCGAAGCCTTGACAATGATAATCCATGCTTAACAAAAAAATCATCAATTGCATTTTTCAAAGTAAGTGAAGAGGTATCATTAAATGAACAACTCCAACAAAACGCTCAACTACTTCTCCATTATCATTTTCAAATCTCAAAACCACTGACATTTGCTCTTTAATTGAACTGTCTCGAGATTCATCAACCAAAAGAGAAAAGAACTTATCTCCAATTTCATTGACAATAACTCTTCTCACCTCAGTAGCACAAGCATTAATAATTTCTTTTTGGATATTTGGAGCAATCAACTTATTATTCCCAGGAGCATTTGAATTCACAACACGATTTACTTCTACATTTAACTTGGCATGCCAATCTAAAAACTCTAAAAAGTTACCTCTTTGAACTGAATCAACAGACTCACAATGTCCACGGAAAGATAAAGCTTGCTTCAACAATATTCTAATCACATTTACAACTGCGGTTAACCGAATTCGATAATCAATTTCTTCCTCTTTACCTTTTCTCATAAACATATGATCCACACCACCCCTTTGGTTTCTAAAACAGGAATACTTAATGGCAGCACCATTATGTATGCTATGTAATCCTCCTTTGTGTTCCGTAAATTTGTCTAAAGCTTTATTCCATCCCCGAAAACCAGTGATAGTATAAACATTATCTCCATGCTTATGACTTAATCTTTTGCCAAATAGAAAGCAAGAAAAACAGAAGGTGGCATCAACAGACTCATTATATTCTAGCCAATAATGTTTCTCAAACCATGTCTCTTGAAATGCTCTTTTTTGCCACTAATTTCACTTTGTGGAAACTTAATACGCAGTTGCGTCGGACCTCTTACAACATAAAGCCTTCTTAGATTATCTCCAAGTTCTAAAGGATAATTTTTGATTGGTACCCATTTTTCCGGATCACCAATAACATTACTATCCAATAACACATTACTTATCCGAGATTTCTTACTACTATCACCTTCATTCTCATTTTCAACTGCAGATGACGGTAAAGGGGTCTTCTCAAAAAAATTAGTAATCCTTTTTATAATGATATACCTATTAATAAAGCATGAGCATTCAACGAAAAAGATCAAATTTGAATAGAATCAGATTCAGAATATAATCATAGAGCTAAAAAAATAAATAATTGAAAACATAGAGGTAAAACATAGAGCTAAAACATATAATCAAATTTGAATAGAATCAGATTCAACATGAGCATTCAATAAATAATTGAAAACATAAAACTAAAAAAGGATCAAATTTTGAATACCCTCTTTTCTTTAGATATCGCAAGTCCCAACGCCACCAAGTTCAATAAATGAGGCGGCCACCGACTTCGATTTCCTGTGGGTGTTATGTTAGCTTTAGGGCGAGCTTCGGCTTCGGAGACGGGAGAAAGACGATGCAGGCAACAGGTGTCCAGGTGAGGTCGAAAAAGATAAAGTGGAGTGGAGGAGGTGAAGAAATACAAAGAGTGTAACTAGTCTTCCTTCCGTTCCCTTCTGTTTTACTGGGCCTATACTTTCGGTTTTAATGTGGTGGAGGTGAAGAAATTTTTTTTTAATGGGCCAGCCTATACTTGCGGGGTTTTTTGGGGCTGGGGGTGCCCGGGCACCCCCGGATCCGCCCATGATCCCATATCGACTTCTTAGATCATGTGACTCTGAATTTGATTATATAACTATGCCAAATGGTGTGTTTTCAATTTTTTGTTCATTACCCAGTGTATGAACTATGAAGACATTACATAATCTGGTTGAATAAATTTCTTGGAGGTATAGCAGACTAGCGCAAGAGCCAAAGAAACATAGAACTTGCATTTAAATAAATGATAATACTATTTGTACACTATTTGTTGACAGATTTGGAAGCTATTTCTCAACGAACTTTTTACTTTAAAAACATCATGGCATCTAACTAGACACCATTCGACCCCACATATTGATTTTTGTTGGATCTAGAGTAAGTACATCCCGACAAAGATTTCTTTTCATATGTGGAAATTTTTCCACCACATAGTCCCCGTTGATCACTGTCTCAAGCGCAAAGGGATCTATATCACCTCCAGATGTTCTTGCTGCACACTTACAGGTCACGAGGAAACTTCAGATCATTTACATTCACTAGGGGAGCTTGCTGAACAGGTCTGGACTTTCTTTGGGACCATCATGCAGATTCCTTCAGCCTCGGTGAATACACTATGTTCTAGGCTTGACGTATGGTTAACTCGCACATCTAGCCACACATTGAATCTCTTGAGGAAGTTGATCCCCTTAATCATATGTTGGGAAATCTGGAAACATAGATGTAGACTTCGGTTCGACGGCGCTGTCCTATGTCTATCTTTAGTTATACAAGAATGCCTAAGAACGCTGCAAGACATTATCCACGCAGCTAAACTGATTGTGCCCCCATCTCTGCTAGAACAACAGATGATTGCTGGTCTAAATCTGAAATTTGTCCCAGCTACTCCTACTAAGCATGTTCACTTCCGTTGGATTCCTCATTCTTTTCTAGCCTTAAAACTCAATACAGACGACAACTTTAATGAGCTTGAAACAGGAATATGAGGCGTTTTCGGCGATACTACAGGTCGTATGCTCCTGGCTTTTACTTCTAAGGTGACAACCTCCTCTAGCATAGAAGCAGAAGCACATGCCCTTCTAACAGGACTTCTCCTCGCCAAGGAACATAACTTCCAACATTTGTTGTGTGACACTGATTCACAAAATCTATTACATGCTGTTCTGAAGGATTCTGGTTCATCATGGTCCATCAGACGACACCTAAAACAAATAAAGGAAATTTCATCCCAACTTATTCATTTCACCATCTATCATTGCTACAGGAGGTGAATTCAGTAGCATTATCTCGCCAAAGAATGCTCTAGGAAGCAAAACTCCGCTCTACACATCCTTCCAGTGCCAGACCCCCAAATGGAAGCACTCATGTAGGCCGACCTTCTCCAAAACTATGCTCGACGACTCGAATAAGCAGCTCCCATGGTTCACTCTTTTATTCCTCATAGAGGATTTTATTCTCGAACTCGTCGTAAGAGGAGAAATATCGTACCACACTCTTTCCTCTCCTAAGATTTTCCCTACCAGGGATTTGTCGAAGAGAGATTTTAAGGAGGTGGGGTTATTTCATCCTAAAAGTTTTCATTGGAAAGTCAGGAAGTGACATGTAAGTGCTTTGCACCAAATTTTGATATCTCAATAAAATCAAAATTTTGCGTTAAAAAAACACTATTTGTTGACAATAAAACTTGACACTCATTAAATTCCGATCAAATTCTGCCAACGATGAAAAGTTAATATATTAAGGTTCATAATCAGTAATATTTCGGTGGAGTTCCAGCGACTTTGTCGCCGAAAATTTTTAAATCGCAATTAAGGAGTATTTAACCATAGAGAAAAAATACGACGAAATTACTAGCGATAAAATCATTAAAATCCAATTGATGTGTATGACTTTTAATCCTTGATATATTAAGTTTTCAACAATGGTGACAATTTCAATACATATGACCCGATGTGGTTATAATTTAAAGTATGTCAAATTTTGATATAAAAAAATAGTGTACAAATATTATTTTTCTAAAAAAAAATTTTGTGCCCAAAATCAAATGTGTTAATAATTAATATGTTGTAGTTACGTGCAAACATGCTGCAAAAAGTAACAAATATTTTATTTGATGTTATTTTTTATATTTAAATGTTTTCCTTGCATTAATAAAAAATAATTTATAAAACTATCATTAAAAATGTGCATAATGTTAAGCAAAGCAAAAGAGACTATTGGTCGGATGGGGTCAACCCCAAATTGGGTTGACGTGACTGATGTAATTGGCCCGTCACGTCAAGAGGAGGAAAGGATATAAGTTATTTCAATAACTTGATTTGTTTCCTCGGATAACAACTCAAAAGCTTAGTCAAGGGATTCTCGGTCTGAATATATCCGAAAAATGATATAATATACTAATTTTTATCACCACTTTTTGCACCATATGTTCACGTGTCCCATCCAATTTGATGTTGGAAAATTCATCCCCATTTCATTCACACTTCAATATTTAATTCAATTAAATTACGACACCTTAAAAATATGATGTCAAAAATTGGTGTCCCATATCACTTCTCATTTCTAAATATATTTCATATCAGAATAAACGAAATTGAACCAGCAAGTGGCACAATGTAAGAAAATTACAAATTTACCTCATGCATTAAGAAGATGCAGTCAACAAGAACAAGAGCATCATTTTTTTTTCTTTCTAAATGATCTGTTTCATTGCTGATATTAATTACAAATTGCAGAGAATATGAAACCAAAAAACACGATGAAAAAGAATGGTAACAATCTGAGCAATGTGCCCCCAGAACCAACTAATAAAGAATGAATCAGAATCTGCATCTGCATATGCAGCATCGGTTTCTAAGAAAGATGTAAGCACGGCTAGTGTCCATCACCCGGGCTTGGCCCCGCCAAAGCGTCAGCATCCGTGTGCATCTTCCCTTGGCCAGTGTTTGGCTCGGCCTCTTTGATTTCTGGTTCTGGTGGTGCACCGCCGGTTATGAATCTGTGTCCATCGCCAGGACTTGGGCCGGCCTGAGCAGCAACAAAGGTTACAAATCCTGGATTCAAGCGGATCGCTTCGGTTGCAAAGAAATCGGAGCTGAGTAATAAAAATGTGATCAAGACATGGAGAGCTTTCATTTTCATGGAGGAAGAAGAACTAAAGGTTCACTGAACAGAAAGTTGAGAAGCCTTGCTGTTTTTCTGTGAATGGGAAAGTGGGGTTCAGAGTTGAGCTATTTAACATGTAGATGTAGATGGCGGTTCTGTGAAGTTGTTTGTGGATTATTGAAAATTTGTTAAGAAATTGGAAGAGAGTTACGAGTCTCAATTGAGCAGCACAACTATTCCAAAGGCTTGAATGGGTTATCTGCCTGATTCTCCGTTTTTACATTCATCGGTTTTGAATTCAACTATAGTCGATAGCTATAGATTTGATTTTTTCAATCGAAGAAAAATACATTAAACATGCGCGAGAATCATTGTAATTTGGTCAATAATCAGAATTTCAACCCATGCAACCGCAAGCAAACTAATAGTCCACAAGTTGCAACCATGAAAAACAGGACAAAAAAATATATAATACACTTGAGTTCACTATTATATTTAAATCTCAAGAGGTCAATACCGACCTCTCGTCTCGGGTCATGTATGTGCAGGTGCACTGCTGTGGGTCGTCTAATTAAAAACTTGTGATCAATGTACCACCACATTTTAAATTGTTTGATATTACTTTCTAATCGTGGTACAATATTCAATATAACCAACTTAATTATTAAAAAAAACACAATTATTTCTTCAAACATATTAACTTCCAATGCAACTTTTTTTTTGGATAACATGGGAACCCTATCGAAGTATATAAGTCATATGTGACAGGCTCATATTACTGAGGGGATTTGAACTTATTACGTTTTCAGAACTACTAGGCTAGGGGTGAGCAAATGGCCTTCAGGCCTCGGAACAATGGCAGGTCCAAAGCCCGAAACCCAAATCCCAAAAAAAAGGAATTCGGGATGGGTTCGGGCCTTAAAAACAGGTCCTGAACCTAGTTCGGGACGGGATCAGACATGTCTCATTATAAACGGGATAAGCCCAAAGTCCAAACTAAAAATAATAAAATATTAAAAAAATATTAGTTTGATTGTTGGGTTTGGCCGAGCTATTAGTTTTAAAATTAGTTTGGTTGCTGGATTGGTTAAAAAATAATTTTAAATTAGTTAAAATATTAAAGAGTTATCGATTTCAGAAAGATTGTTAGTCATACTGGGATAGCACTATCAATGGTGATTGAGCAAGTATCGAAAGATTAGGGGACTGATAAGGTTTTGACAATTACGGTTGATAATGCTACAACAAATGATACATGCTTGTCGGAGTTGAGGAAGAACATGCTTGAACTTAATATTGACAATGATGCTACGACAAATTTATTTATTTTATGTTTTAATTGATTGTTTGGAATTCAGAGAATTAATTTTACTTTATGTTTTAATTGTTTGTTTGAAATTCAGATAATTGATTTTTTTGTGATAGAGTTGAATCAAGATTTAAATTTGTTTTCAAATTGTGCAACAAAAAAATAAACATTAATTTTTTTTAATTCGAGCCTCGGGTCATTCCGAAAATTTCAGACTTCGGGACGGAATCAAAATTCGGTAAATCTCGATCCCGAATCCCGAATCCCGAATGATCATTCCTATACTAATCCAATCCTCCTTGACAACTTCAACTGACTAATTTTTCCGTATTCAAACAAGTAATAAAGCAATATGGGCAAAAAAATATTGACTGAATTGGTTTATTGAAAATCGCAGTCAAAAATGTGGAATCAGAATTGGTGATACCTGAAACACCAACAAGACGCTATGAAATGTATCCAAATCCTACTTGTGTTCATCAAAGCAAATCAGTCCGTTCTTTTTCCTTCTTGAATCCTTTTCGAAAACACCATCAAGAGCACTCCCATAATGATTCTTCTTCACTGGTAGTCGTCATCAAGCCATAAATATCCGCGACGTTCTCTCAATTCACTCTTTCCTTCTTCCTCCTAATCTCCTCTTTGCTGTAACCCCATCAAAATCTCCCATCGAATGGTTTAGAAAATTCCGACGATATATGAACCGTGCCAAAACACGAAACTTTTAATCTCTAAAGTTTCCAATGATGTGATCACCAAAAGTGTGTTTATTCTTACCAAAAAAAAAACCTAAAGTGTGTTTATTAATTCATATATCCACTAAAACTAACCCTTATATACAGGGACGGATCCAAGATTTCAGGACTGGGGTGCTTACTAGAAAATGACAGAAAATAGAGATACCGTAAAATATATAAATAGTATTTAAAAATATACCTAAATTTTCATGATTACATGTACATGATACACAATGTTTTCTACGCAATTGCTCGATCGGCGGTAGTTGAAATCTTCTACTCTTCATTGTTTGAAACCTTTGCAAAATATCTTCATTGTCTATACTTGAGAAAATATCTGTCTCAATATAGCACACCATGCTATCTGTCAAAAAATCATCCGCCATCTTGTTCCGAAAATAACTTTTGATTAACTCCATCGCCGAAAAAGATCTCTCAACTGTAGCTGTGGCAATTGGCAAAACTAGTACCAATTCAAGAAGACGATAAACCAAACGATATGTTGTATGATATAGGTGCTCCACTATCATTTGACCGCACCGTATCAATATACTGATCTAATTCATTTTTAAGACCATCTTCTCACTAATCTCAAAATCTTCTGGATAAAACTCAGCACGAAGTAACCGATCATGATCAAAATTGATAAATAAATCACTAGGATCAAGGTACTTCATGCATATAAGTAGCTCAGACTTTGATTCAGCAAAACGATTATCCATTTCTTGGATAATAAGATAAAAAACCTAAGATAATAACATTATATAAATAAATGCAAACAATGATAATAATAATATTTTTCACTGTAAAGTAAATGAGGAAGTACCTCATTGAAGATGTCACAACGATAATAATGGTAATAGGTCTTAGATAATCCATCTATTGTCTTATGCCAACTAAGTCGTCCTGGTATAACACTCTCCATATCGGGAACCAAGATATCATGAGCAGAGCAAAAATAAGTAACCTCTTTCAATAATTCAGTCCAATAATTATCATTAATTCTTGACTTTGCCAATTATTATTTCAACCTTTCAAGTAAATTTAAAGTATGAACTATATTTCCTGTTTTTTGTTGAAGGGCGGTTGACACTATTTATGTTCTTCCCAACAACATCACCATTAAATGAGCAAGAAACACAAATTCAAATTGGTTCATGTGAATGAGCAAACCTGTGGGAACCACGAACCTCTTTCACTGCATCTGGTACCGTCCCCGGTATTGGTACTCGGCACCGGTACTCGGACCGGCATCGGTTTGCTCCCTGCCCAGCCATTTGCGTCTTGCGATTCAGATTCAGATGTTCTATCACATATGATATTTTCTTTTTTGTACTCAATGTGAGTTCCAGATGCGGTCCTGCAAAGTTAAACAGAAAAGCATATTTTCTCTACACTAAAGGAACATAAACACTAAAACATAACTTTAAAACAGCGGAGGGGTTTGCCCCAGAAGGTATAAGGTGTTGATTGTAAAGAGTGAGCAGCTATAAGGTGGTGATTGCTGCCCTCTCCCATCTTTTATAAGCAGCTTTCAATGCAAGGATCATATTTGGTTTCAGCCATATCAAGTAAATAGCACAAAGGCATGAGGGAAAAGCATCTCATGCAAGATCTTCAAGAAATATGCTCTACATTCTAAGCTACTGCGGGAAACGGGAGAATCTATCAGTACAAGTAAATTAAATGAGGGAAAAGCTCAAGATGCCAAACTTGTGCACTCTTCACTGGAAATTAATGAAAATACGATGAAGGCATGAGGAATTATGATGTGATACGCAAAGAGGGAATTTCAGAAAGGAGAATGATATAATGTTGCAACCATATCAAGTAAATAGCATAGTAACGACCCTCTAGCATAGTACTCAAGGATAACCTGCTCTTCGTCGATGATTAGATGTTCTTTAGAGAACTGGAAACAAAACAAGCTCGCAAACTGGGCAGAAGCAGAAAAACCAGGACTCAGAGCAAGAACATGCGAAGCAGGAACATCAAATGTAGGCATTTTCATCTGGAAACTACAACAAAATCGGTTACCACTTACCCGCACAAGTCAACTTGAAAAGGCGAAAAAGGTTTCATCTCTGAAATAGGGAACCAATACATTCAGCTTCATAATATATTCAGCAACGCCAACAATCTTTGCAAATGCATCAGCTTCATAATATATTAATCAATACAAACACCACAAGGCATAAACTAGTTATACATCTTTGCAACTTTGCTGATACTGGGAAATCAAAGTTTGGCATGTATCTCACCGCAATGAACAACTAGTTATACACAAATTGCTTCAAAGAAACCCTAACCCTGGAGAAGCGCAAGGCAGAAAAGAGCATAAACAGATCAGAAGTATTAATTCTGGATACGGTGCCAGCACAGCGCAGGCTTCATACCAAATAAATATTTTACATGGACTGAATGGAATCCCAGTTACAAACTGAAGGCAAAAGTAATACAAGTGTTCAAAAACTAACAAACTCAATCAACCAGAAACAAATGTATCTGTTTCCCTTATGTGTACCATTTTTCTGGGAGAGCGCCACTTCCTCTCTCGTTGTAGACAAAGATGCATGCGGGAGGTGTGGTCATACCTAAACTTCAGCAGTGAAAACACTACTTTATGTATTGGGACATCCATTTGAAGCCGTCACCATAGCCCATTTTGCGGACGATGCTGCACATGAAAACCTCCAGAGGCCGCACATTAGAATCTGCAAGGTTCACCTTCCCCTTACCTGTGGTTATACCAGTCAGGCCAAGGTGATAGCGCAATTCGTCTTCTGAGGCTGCATAAGGTATGTCAATCTTGTTTCCTAAAATGAGAAAAGGGACACTTGCGAGAGCCTCATCAGAGAGTAAAGCATCTAATTCCTTTTTGGACTCTGCAAATCGCTCCTTGTCGTATGCATCCACAAGGTACACTACGGCGTCAACCTGAACCACAAAATGCATAAAAATGTCTCAGAACAAAATTTTATACAAAGCTAACCAGCAAAGTATATTTTGAACCTGCCATAATATCACAACCATTGATTCATATTTGGGAATATAATGTATGACAAGATATATGAATCGGAATAACATAAAACAGGATGATGTACCATCAGTCGAATCATTTTGTACAAAGACGCTGATGCCCATGCTAAATGAGTAAACATGTTTTCAAGCCGGTCATAGTAATTGCACGGAGCAAACTTAACAGTTAGGACAATAAGGTTACAGAAAACCAGACACTGCACTTCTAGCTGATGAGTAGCATAATAAACAAAATATATCAAGACCAGGAGCCGTATCTCTCAAATTTTTTGGCATGCATATTCATCAACTAAATCATTATGCATTCGCTGGTCCGCTAGTGGTGCAGAAATATGGTGGCATGGAACCAAAGAATCAGCAACTCAACTTTTCTGAGATGAATGAATGAAATAAATGGATGTAGTTCTAGGAGGAAAATACATTATATGAGCCGTGAGCATGCAAGTAATAAAAAGTGTTCACCAGAGTTTAACCAAAAAATAATAAGTTTAACCAAAAAATAATAAGTTTAACCAAAAAAAGAAGTGTTCACCATAAGTGAAAACTAGAAAAGGAAGTAGTCAACAACCAGGACAGGATCGCTAAATCAACAAATGATTAGGCTTACAAAAGAAAGTACTACATCCAATCCCTTTTCATAATTCGACTGACAAGATATAGGATTAAATTCAAGTTTGAATAACAGCTCCTTTCTGCAAAGGTGCCAAAATCAATATTTAACACACACCAAACCAATTTCTCAACCACGAGAAACTCGTGATGTAAGCATAAGAAAGAAGATCAAATTCAACCTTGGCATAGTAATCTTTCCAAACTCTCCGCGCGATCTGATGGCCACCCAAATCAAAAGCTTTGAACTTAATTTTCCCAATACTGAGCTCTTCTGAGGTCGGATACTGCGTCGGCTGATGCTGCACTAATCTCTGCATAAATTTTTTTTAAAAAATCCCTCTCCAATCAATTCAACAAGATCCACTAATAACAACAAAACCTAAACCAACATCCAACGAAATGAATATATAACAAAAATCAACCTCATCCTTGAGCATGTGTAGTAGTGTTGTTTTTCCTGCATTATCGAGTCCAAGGAACAAGATCTTAGCCTCTTTCTGCCACAATCCGAGGGATGCCAAAACGCCGTAGAACCAATCCACTAGAAACATCCTGGTTCAGATCGAATCGAGGTATGGAACCCGGTAGATCTAGGCTGGAATTGTGTTGTTCTGCTTCCGTGCGGAAGAGAATTTGTTTGCGAGTGTGAGAACTGCGGCGATGGAATTATTATTAGCGTTGGATTTTGTGGTTCAAGAAATGCGTTTTTGCCTTTGCCGCTGGGCTGGCGCCTTAGGCATAAACTCTGGTATTAATTTGGTTTGTCTTCTTCGTTTCGGAGTTTTGAAACGCCCCGGCCCCCCACCCCACATTGTTGGGCTATCGGGAAAAGAGAAGCCCAAGTAAAGCCCAATAATATCATTTGGGACAACAAAATAAAAGGAAAAAAAACTGCGTATTGGGATGATAATGAGCCGGGGCATGTCAGAATTGCTCGGGACAGGAAATTCGGTCCCTGAACTAACCCAGTGCATTTTGTAGGATTAGTATGGTGGGTATTGGGTCCTCTAGCACAAAATGTATATAACTCTATTTTACTTGTTTTTTAATATTAACTACTTGAATATAATTCATGTCCGAAGCCACTATCATCACTTAATCTAAACCCATGAAAAAAATAATAAGTACATCGAAACAGTATCAAGTCACATAAGTAATTGAGACGGATGACATGTTGATAATTATGGTGACATCTGTTCCTACAAACGGTGAGCAATTTTTCAAATATTACTCATTTTATAATATGGTAATAGAAATAAAATATAATAATAAAATAATGGAAATTTAAAAAAAAAAAGATAAAATAATCTAAATGTTAAAAAAGTCATCAATCGTGCGGAAAACTCGTGCAGACGAAAATTCTGCGGTTTCGATTCCAATACTTGCATTTAACACTTCCGCTTTATATAAGGATTGCTTATCAACAAAAAAAGATACATCCATACATAGGTGAGAGTGGAATGTGCATGAAGGATTCTTTATATATATAATGGTAAAAGGAGTACAAGTTTGAAAAGATCAATTGATAGAGTGTGCTTCACTCAAGGGCACCATTGTTTTGGGAAATTCTATGCCGGAAGAATTTCTTCCGCAAGAATACGCAAGAAACACTTTACAGCTCAGCATCACGTGATTTTAATTCTCTCTCCATGTTTACTCATCTCTTCTTTAATTAACAACAACAAGCTACTTATAAAAAAAAAGCATTTTTCTCCCCTTCATCATCTTC
>JAOYMZ010000027.1:0-32825 GCA_025802335.1 Pinguicula primuliflora | reverse complement strand
GGCAAGCGTTCTAGAAGAATCTGGGTTGAAGTTTGTTGGTAAGGATGAAACTGGACGTCGGATGGAGGTTAGATCCTTCTTCCTATCTCAATCATCCTCTTTAAGCTTTGTATTTGAGTTTTGTTCTGTGAAACAATCTATTTTTTTGCAGATTCTGGAATTACCTAGCCATCCATTTTATGTGGGTGTTCAGTTCCATCCAGAATTCAAGTCTCGCCCTGAGAGCCCCTCTCCTCTATTTTTAGGTATGGCTATTTGGATAATATTTTGTTTGTCTTCATGTGCTTCTGTATATATTTGGAACTTTGTTGGAGGTTCTGTTGTATTATACCATTCTTCGTATTTTTTTATACACGATGTTAATTTTATTGAAAACGTAAAAATATTTACAGGCTTTACAACTCAAAAAAAACTATTTTTCTAAGTGTTATCTGTGGGTTAGAAGACCTGCATTGGTTACCTTATAGATTCTTTATATTTTGTAGGTTTTATTTTGTCTGCAATTGGGCAGCTGGAGCAATATCTTCATAATCCTCAAAATGGCAGGCTGTAGGCTTGCTGCTGTTTATTGATTAGGTACTTTCAAATTCTTATTGCACTCAAACTTCCTTCATCTACAAAAAAAAACTTGAGAGATGCGATGATCTCGTGTGATGCTTGATTGCTCGTTAAATTTCCGTGCATTAAGGAATGTCCGTGCACCCATTGTTTGTGTTTGGATAAGTTAATGTATCGTGTATGATCCATAAAGCCATTAGTTTGCAATAATCATCAAATTACATGTCGGGTTTCTAGAATCGTCCATGATTTAACTGCATGGTGATGAAATAGTGGTTTTCACCTCTTGCTTAAAAAATTTCCTTCTTTCAGAGGCACTACTACTCCCTTTATGTGTAACTACTCGGGCATCAAGGAGCAGTATATGGGGGGTGCAGGAAAGCTGATAACTGTTGGGATGGAATTTTAAGTGTAATCACCTTGATACTTTTTTTTACAGACATCAGAAGCTGGTCTTCATGGTAAAAGTCTTGGTGAAGTAACTTATGTTTTTTTCCTCCTGGTAGGGTTTGCAAAATAGAAGGTATATATAGGGTGGCTATATGTATTCCTGATAGGTGCGTGTAATTTCATAGTTTCTGATTGAATGGTTAGTGATTAGGCTGGAGATGAGATGGAAGGAAAAAAAAGATGAATAACTGGTTTCTTGTTCTTTGCTGGACAGCTGGTATGTTTATTGATTTTGCGATGTGTTGCTGGATCTTTGAGTCTTGAAAGATGAGGTTCATTTGCGTATAAATATAATGTGGACTTTTGTTTATGTTGCTGATATAAATGAAAGCGGAAAATGATTAGGGGGAAGGAAACTATAGGGAGGAAAACAACATGAAAAAGTACATGAAAACACATTATTGGACCACTATTAATTGTGGGGTCACTCCATAATCTATGGTATGCTGTCAAGTGTGTTCCTGTATTCTTTTTGTCCAAATTTTCACTTCCGATATCATCTTCTATGAAAGCACCTTACTCACGTATCAATGTTGCACGCTATGGAAGTTGCCATTATCATATAAGGGTGTATGCGGTTATGATGGGTGCCATATAAGAAAATTTATGATTAGCGTCAAATTTAAAGTGGATACACAAATCTTGGTTCAATTTCTTTTCAGATTGCTCCAACGCTTGGTACAATACCGCCTTGCAAGCTTGAAATATGCACAAAAAAGTAACGATTAGTATGCTCATCTAAAATAACTCCAACGTCCTTCCTTCTAGGTACTGTTTGAGAAAGCTCTAAGTAATCCCCAAACGGTGAGAACCTGCTTAATCCTTTCGGCCTAGGTGCCCACTTAAATGCCTCTAAATTGGTGTTTAAGCCGCATTTGAACAGGGGAACCGTCCAATACCTCAGCGGTGCTTAGGCAGGCGAGCTTCTAGGCCACAAGTATAGGTTTAACGAGGGAATAATCTTACACCGATCCAAGTATCCAAAAACCCATGAATGCTGGGTGAATGGTACTATCATCGTGATTATTGATGAGATATTAATTAATTACCCGTCAAGCAAAGGCCTAAATTCACGAGGGTTTAGTTCAAAACTTGACATAGATGCGTTTCATGTGCAGAATACCAGCAACAAATCCCCAGAATATGATCTCACCAAGGACGAAAGCTAAGCTACCCAATTTCTGTGAGTGCAACAGCGATTGCAGCATCCTTTCAGCATAGTCAACCTACAAAGATCACCAATTTTGTAGAGGACAGAAAATTGCAAGCATAGAGAGGAAGAATGAGCGTATGCCTAATGGCCTACTGGTCATATAAGTAGGTGTGTTCATTGCCGAATGCGAAAAGGACGAGGATATAAATAAATGGTAGATAAAAATTACCATGTTGTTCTCCGGCGAATGCCAGTACAAGCCTTGTAGAGCTGCTGGAAATAGGTCGCAAGCAGCGAGTGCATACACAATCAGGGCATTCATTCCCATCCACTGAAATAGCAAGATCGGCTTTCTGATGCATTTGATATCAACCTGCAACGACATAGATTCCAGTAGAATTGGGAGGGATGATCAATAAAACTCAGCACAATGGAGCTCATATTATGAGCTCATAACCTCCACCCATTTAGGGGGGGCGCCTAAGCGGGCGTCTAGACCGCCTTGGGGCTAATCGGGCCCCGGCCACTCAGAGAAACCAAGTGGTTTATCGAACACTGATTATAACAAATGGGAGGGGCTTATATTATATTATTCATTTAGGGACAATGAGCTCACAATATAATAAATGGCGGTCAAGACTACACCGGATGTTCCTGCCGTGATCAAGGTATAGCTCAGCGTATATAGTGGCTTACAAAACGGAACGCCTGGAAAATTCAATAATACATTTGGGACCAATGAAGTCCAAAGCAGAAAGCGTTAGAACTCAATATGTAGGAGAGATGTACCAAAAAGATTTAGAAGATAGCCGGAGATGAGAAGAGGGATTGATGATACAAGCCAGAAAATCAACCTCTGCTTATGGGCCTGCAGCACAGGTGAGTAATCAGAACGAACGAACTTCTTCTTTGCAAGCCACTGCAGATTTCAGTTTACCTTGCAATGGACAAGAATGTGGCCGTAATGCAACCCGATGAAACATGTAATGGCGGCCATCAGAGAGCTGCGAATGAACCTACAGTTAGGGCACGGATATAGTGGCAGCGGAATTGTGAAGAAAACCAGGGATTAATTTTTACAACCTTAAAATGCCCTCAGGATCAAAGGGAGCCAGGCACCATGCAGGTGAATCTGGCAGTAGAGGACCATAATCCGGAGAGTTGACACTGCATTCCTGTGAAAGGCGGTGAGCATGGAATATTTACAGATGCAACCGAAAACGATGTAGGAAGATTTGCAGAGGCAATTGAAAATGATGTAAGAAAATTTACATAGGCAATTGAAATAAATGTAACGGTGGAGTGAGTTAAGGAAATGAGAGATGATAACAACCTTGGTTCTTCTATATACCGGACGTTGATATAGGTGCGTCTCACCGAGAATAATACGATCAACAAGCCCCACTGCATTACAAGGAGGCTCGAGACTGCCCCTCAATCCACAGGAAACCTTGAATCAAGAAAAACCATTATTTGCAAATGAATACAAACCATGGTAAATCAGATAAAATCAACTCTTCGAACAGTAAGGCCTACGAGTTGTGTGGTATTAGGCAATGTTAATCTGGAATAGAACTGTGAATCTGAGCAAGTAATACCCGACTCACGGTTTGAGTAGCAGCTCCAAGATTAGGAAAGATCAAACTGGGTCTTGGCCCTTCAAAGGACCAAGATGGAACATACAGGCCATACAGCAATACCATATATAGTGAACCAAGCAAAATTCCAGCCCAACTACAGAAAAGAAAATGTACGACCTGAGGAATATGTAAGAAATTTCATGTAAAATAATTGTGTCACCGTATTCTGTACATACATACAATGACAAGTAATTCTCATCAGTTCACGGACAAAATTGAACAATCATGACTTGTAATCATCTGTGTGCTCATAACTTTGCTTCAACTACTTGCATAGATCTAGCAATATGGAGATTCCAATCATTCTCAGATGAGAAACAAGATTCAAAAAACTCAGGAGCCTATACTCACATTTGGAAAGTGTATCTCTTCAGAAATGCTACCACGGTATTGGCATTAGTGTTTCTAACGAGCCAAATCTCCAACACAGAAGCCAGCAGATATGCAATTGCAATCCTCTACCAGAGAAAGTATGTAATAATCCATTATTTTATATATTCAATTCCATAAGAAAAGAAAATTACAAATAGAGAAGCACAAGACGGGATAATGCATTAAGAAAAATGTTTCCAAACTTGTCGTGAACAGGTCGTGAGTTGTAACCATGAACTTGGTATATGTTACTACCCAGTGGAACAAAAGTAAAACACATAGCTAACAGCAACTCCTAATACCTGCAGCACACCCATTACTCTTAATTTCTTCAAGTCAACCCCGTAAGTAAGGTCATCACGCCCATGAAAATACCCACCTAACCATGTAAATAAATGAGCAATAAGCTTGCGTTGCGGTCTATATCCAAATTTCAATCCAGATAGCTTCATCTACGACGTAAAGAACACATAATAACAAACAATTCATGATGCAGTTAAGTCGAGATACATTAAAAAATTTCAGCATATGCTTATCCGCTAATGAAGCTTTAAATCCTCGTTTTCCTGGCAACATAATTTCAATTCAACAATAAGTCCACTGTTGCCCAACCTTGAAGAATGATTCCAAGTAGAAAGAGCTTGACAGATCTTAATATAACTTTCCTGGTTGCCGGTAATCTGTTCGATGCTCTCTACATAAAAAACAATTCCATTATGTTACCAGTACCTATGTCCATAACTCCATTAAAAAGTACCTAAAAGTTCAATTTTTTAAATCGAACTTTTTCCTTGTTTTCCTACTCGATGTTCATACCTTGAACGCCAGAGTGACGGAAACACCTACTCCGAATAGAAAGAAAGGCATAACGAAGTCTGCCAGTGTCACTCCGAACCAGGGAGCATGATTTATCGATGGAAATGTTTTTCCAGCATCATCAACTAAGATCATCAGCTATTAAGGAAAAGAAATATGGTGAATTATGAGTTAAAACAAGAATCTTGAACTTCTGCGAGGAACTTAAAATTCAAGAACAGCATCCGAATATATGCGATAAGACTCAGAACCACACTATCGATGAAGCTCTACAGAAAATAACCCATAGAAAAATAAAAAGGATGCTTCCAGTGTTCATAAAAAAATGCTTCCAGTAGATGCTTACGGCAACGGTGAGGCCTCTGAAAACGTCAAGCGAGACAAGTCGCTGTTTAGGATCGTTCGAATTCTTGGGAGGTAGCTCCCCAGCTGACGGCGGCGATAAATATTCCGCCCCTACATCGGGATATTCCGGGAGAGTGTGGTGAAGAAATTGCATGTGCTCGTCACCGGACTCTGTCACCGCCGTAATAGAACCCATATGCCAAAACTCAAGTCCTGACCTTCTTACACCATACTGTTCGAGTTAACATCTAATAAGTTTAATTTTGGGTTTTTTATACACGTTTAATTTTTTAATTAACCAAAAAATCTACGTTTAATTTTGGAGTTATGTAAAAGCAACCCAGTAATACTCAAGTTACTCTCCGCTTTCGATAGCATGAATGTCAAATGTTCTCTCATGGAACAAAAAAAAAACTCTGATGACACCAAAGTTAAAATAGCTTGAGAACCCCCGTTGCATCGTCAACGAGGGTCATCATCTTTTCTGAAGCAGTAGCTAGCGTTTCCTTGCTCTTGCAGAAGGCAAATCTTATATACCTCAAGGAAAAATGATCTGAGGTGGGATTGTTGTAATGGAAAAACCCAGATCCTGGTACTGCTACTATGCCTGCTTGCTTAATCAGTTCCTCCACAAATTCAGCCTGCAATCAATGGCATCAATCCATCATAACAAGAACATGTGAGGAGGAATAACTTCTCACGTACTAAATGAGAACTCACGTCAGAAAGATGGCAGCTTTCAGGAAGCTGCGCAAAGACAAAAAATGAACCCTGAGGCTTGAACTGGATCTCGAACCCGACCTTTGCCAGCAAATCGAATACGCAGTCTCTTTTCATTGTGTAATCCTAAGAAAATGTTGAATCTTGTTAATGCCTCAACTAAGCAGAGCAGTTCCCATCCATTGTATAAACATGGTCCCATTGCTGATAATGATGGAGGTATTCAAATCTCAGTTGCTTTAGTTGTACCCGTTGTAGTGAGACGAAATATTCAGGGGTACTTGCTAAGGCCGCCAATGCGGCTTCCTGAAATGGTGCAGGAGCAGAATCTGTAATTTTTACGTGAATGTTTCGGATTGCTGAGGCAATGCATGTAGGTCCAATTGCCCATCCAACTCTCCACCCTGCATTGTTGAGTTAGAACTTCATGATAATAAACATACAAAAGCATACAAATTGGACGAATGATACTTGTACATAGTGTTTTTGTACATAATTTGTACATAGTGTCATTTTATCCATCATAATTTGTTAGGACAAGTCATTTTACAAAAAATCCATCTCCCTATTAATTGCAAAATGACCTCCCCATTTAAAAAATGTTGTGTAAAATGGCACTATGTACAAATTATGTACAAAAACACTATGTACATGCATCACTTTTCTACAAATTTAGAGACCAGTGAGCAGCTACATACCAGTCACACTAAAAGTTTTTGACAACGAAGATGTGATGATGGTTCGCATTTGCATTCCAGGAAGTGAAGCAAGTGATATGTGTCGTATGCCGTTATAGGTTAGATGCTCATACACCTGAGAAAATAATCAAAAGCATCCACAAAATTGCTGAGTGGCACAAAAGATGGATCAGAAATTTCGCCCATGTCGATATGCAAGTAAAAAGTGGTTTCATAAAACAGAAATGACTTCATCCACATGGGTGAAAATGGAAAGATGACTGCTTTTGTGTTAACTATTTATGTAATACATAAGATGTGTAATGTGGAAAAAGTTTCAGATCCCCGGATTTTCATCCACATTAGAGTTAAACTTGGAGGACCATACTTCATCTGTTACAGCAAGCACATCCCTCTTCTTGCAAGCTCCAGCAATGATCTCAAGCTCATCCTTAGTGAAAATTTTTCCAGTTGGGTTGTGAGGACTGTACCATTTCGATATGTAAAAACATCATGATATAATTAAACCGGATATTTAAGTACTAAAAACTCAAGCTCAACACAATTTGCTCCAGAAACTTTTAGGCTTAGAAATGAACAAAACAACTAGACTTCTGGATGCACTAATACAGAAAAGCCCAAATTCAATCACTTTTATATTTTACATTACAAACGTATCATAAGCACTTTCAATTCAGAAAATCAACAATCTGATTGCAATATAAATACTTAAACGCCAAGATTATCATGGTACCTGTTCAAGATTAATGCTTTTGTCTTGTGGGTGAACGACCTGTCTAGTTTATCTGGATCCAGCCTCCATTCAGGTGGATCAAGTCCTACATAAACCTTGAATTTATTCACGACCAATTAGAAAATCATCTTAAACTTTTACTCCGAAATCGATGCTCCTAGCGATGTCAGCTTACTGGGACTCCGCCAGCAAGCCTAATACAGGTATCGTATGTCTCGTACGCTGGATCAAAGAGAATAACCTCATCGTCTTTATCAATAACTGGACACGGGAAATAAGAGAAGAAAACATAAGCCGATTCACGGTTCTACAAAATCAACCATTACGGCCGAACCCAAATGAATACGATAGCTTAAAATGGATGAAAAGCATACTCGCGAACATTGTGGCAGCAAACGCCTCAGACTGGCCGCAACAAATGACGATATCAGTTAAAGGGTCGACGTGAATTCCCTGCATTTCATTCATCTTCCAAGACACGTAGTCGCAGAGCCCTTGCACGTGCCTGAATTCACCAAAATGGAAAACTGATTAATCAGAAAAAAGTAACCTTGTAGCTAAACTTCATCAGCTTTAAATAACCGAACTGGGAATGAATGCTATTTCCCCCATGTTCTCAATTTGGTGAACCTGTACTGGTTGTAGTCGGAGTTGATAGCTGACACGGCAGCGTTTTTTATATGCGGCGGAGCCGGGAAATCGGGAAACCCCTCTGCCAGGTTAATGGCGTTGCATCTCTGCGCGAGTAAGGAGAGGTTTTGTATGGGGGAAGGTACTAGTGATTTAGCCAAAGAGGAGAGCTTCTGTTCCATTCTCTGCTACTTGGTCCGCAACCGCATACGCCTCATCCCTGTTGCGCTCGGGCCTCGGGATGGGCATACTGTATACGTATTTGTGCAAATGATTTTCCGGAAAAAAAAACTTATTTATGCACAAATTAATACCATGTGTACGGTCTTTTTTTTATCCCATTTTTAAATTCATGATATGACAAGCATTACAATCATTTTTTTATGTGTGATTTTTTTATTAATTGATTGTGATACTTGACATATTATAAGATTTAAAAATGGAACCCTAAAAGAAGGTAAACATCATTCTTATGCAAATTGATTCAATTTAAAGTTCACCAAAAGTGTTTAAGCAGAGTTAATTTTAGGTAGGAAGCCCTTAGATTAGTTGGTCTATAAAAACTGTTTGATATGAGATTATTTATCCCATACCAACAAAAAAAAATGTATTTGTGCAATCTTCTCTATCAATTGTTATGTTAGGTTTTTGAAAAGTACAAGAGATGGTTTTGAAATTTTTGATAGTTACACAAAATTGATAATATATTTTATTTTTATTAATTCAAGTTGATCAAAAAAATTTAAACCGGGCAAAAGAGGCTATGCATGTATCGAATTTGGATGTAACTAAATTTGATACACGAGCAAGGTTGAAATTAAAATATAAAACTTGTTTTGAAATCAAAGGATTCTAAAGTTAATTGTGGATTTTGGTTTTGACAATTATTGTTGAAAAACATTTACAATTCTTATAAATATAGATATACATTACTAACCAATGCAGTTTGGTCTGGTGGCTATTAGGTGAACTCCTGAATAAGAGATCTCGAGTTCAAGCCCACACAAAAGTGTCTTGGTCAGGCCTAATCCATAGGAGTCAAGAATATTTCTCCAAACTTACCTACCTAAAAAAAAAGTATACATTACTTACTCAAACCTTTTGGGCTAATTTCCAACCAAACTCCAAATATAAGATAGATTTTAAAATTATATTGATATGAAATTTCAAAAATTGATCTTATATTTTAATTTAGACAAGCGTGAAGAGCGTTTAAAATAAAAATACTCAATATGCCTAATATTGAAACAAAAAAATTGATACACTGTGCATTCCCATAAGGGTAATGCTATATGCTCCATCTTATTTGTCACACTTAATAAATACACGCACGTGACAACAATCACAGCCACATACAAAAATAATTAAAAGATAGACAATACAAATTATGATTGTGATTTTTGTCATATAATGAGGTTTAATAATGTGGTCAAATTAGAGAGTACATTTAGCATTTTCCTTTCCATAAGGAGCTATAGCCTGATCCTGATTTTTGGTCTGGCCCCAAATTTTTGTTTCAAGAAAACTAGTAGTCCAGCCCCCCTCTCAAACCCTGCCAATAAAGTTTTATGCCGAGTATTTTTTCTTTTTCCGCATTTTATTTACGACAAATAAAACAGAGTGCTTTCCATGATGGGATATTGTCTCTGATATTATATGCTCAAATCCATTGCACTGCTCGTGGAAACCTTCATGCAGGATAATGGGTTTGATTCTCCACTTTCTCACCCAAATTTGAGTAATTTGTAGCTCAAACTTTTTTATTTTTGTTTGAGTAGTGCATTGCCTTTAAGGTGTTCGACAAAATATTTGGCACACCAATGCTACAACACATTGATTTCCGATTCTACAATACGAAGTTGAAGATTTCCGATTAGGATTCTTATTACGTATTAAAAAGGCTATAATTTTGAGAATTGTTAACAACCTTAAATCTTTTTCTCCACCCATGGCAGTGATATAACAGGGCTCATTTTGGCCTCCATAGCAACTCCCATGTCGATAAAACACGACTACTCCTTTATCCGAGTTCACTTTTTCTTCACTCTCCACACTTTGAGAGTTTGATTGAAGCTCGCACACTAACCCAGCAACCCTTTAACACACTCATTCACCTGAATCGTGCGGTCAGGCACTTCATGGGGCCGTGACACCCGTTGATCATGGCAAGACAAGTATGAAAAGAGTTGCCTTCCTCAAGTTTCCATATCCTTAAGACAAGAGAACTCAACTATAATATTACAAGTATGAATTAATTTCGCATAATTCTTTTCAAGATTTATCAAATATTTATGAGTTGTGTGAGAGATTGGCTAAGACAAATAAAACACAAGTCTAACATTTGATCGACAGATTGATCTGCATTGTTTTGATCCTTCCAGTTACTACTGAAACAACAAAACGAGCATTTTCAACTATGAAGTGAGTCAAAACTGTTCTTCGCAATAGAGTGGAAAGTTAATGTCTTTTAGCTTCGATGGTTATTTACATCGAACGAGAGTTATCTGGATATATTGATGCGAATTTTGTATCGCTGAATTTTATAGTAGAAGTGATCATCGTGAGCGATATATTTAGTCATTTTCAGATTATGTTATGATATTTAACATTATTTGAATATTATTTTATTATTTATTAAAAATAATTAAAAAATTAACCATTTAGGTTTTAGCTCGGGCCTAATTCTTGGACTAGTTCTGCCCTTGTCCACGTGTTACTTCTTTGATATATCACTCTTGTTTTCTGGACTGGACTAATGGAAAGAGTAAAATGCAATGAACGCTCCTATAATTTTGGGTAAAGTCACTTTAAAGTTTACAACTGGATAATGGCGAATGGTCTACAGACAAAGCTTGCACAACTCGTGAAATAACTTCCTTCTACATGAACCTATACAGGGAGCCAAACGCAACTCCTACAGCCTCCTTCCCGGTGATTAACTCATTCCCAACCCTATCCATTCCTTTCCTCGGCCTACTAACACAGGAAGTCATGGTGGAGGAAGTATGGAATGCTGTCTTTGAGATAGATGCTCAAAAAGCTGCACGGTCGGATGGCTTGAGTCCCAGCTTTTACCAACATAACCGGAACATCATCGCCAGATCAGTGGTCACTATGATAGCAGAAGTCTTCAAGACAGGGGTGGTAGATCCCAATTTAAACCAAGGAGTGATAGTACTTACACCAATGGTTAATCTCCCCACAAAAACAGCACACTTCAGGTCAATCACATTACTTAATGTCAGCGTGAAAATCATAACCAAGCTCCTTGAAAATCGGTTAAGACATGTGATGCCAGAGCTAACCCTCTGGACGCAAACCGTTTTCAGAAAGGGGCATCACATTGTGGAGAACATAGCTGCAGTTTAGGAGGCTATACATATCAACCAAAATAAGAAATCTAGTAAGAGTTGGATGGCCATAAAGGTGGATCTTACCAAAGCTTTCGATTCTATCAGATGGTCATTTATCAAAGAAACACTTCAGTTAACGGACATCCCTCAAAGCATGATTAATATAATCATGTAGCCTACAAGTGTCATGGAATGGTGAGAGGGGTGAAAGGTTCAAGCCTTTCCATGGAGTTCATCAAGGAGACACGATCTCCCCTTATATCTTTGTGTTATGCATGGAAAGGCTATCCCACATGATCATCTCTCTTGTAGACCAATTGAACTGGAAACCTATGCTGTTCGGCTGCTCAAAAAGTCCTCTATCCCATATCATGTTTGCAGATGATCTGGTGCTCTTTAGTGAGGCAACGTCAAACCAGGCAATTACCATTAGTGATACCCTCAGACTATTTGTTAAACATACAGGTTTGAGAGTCAATGAAGACAAATCTAGTATCCTTTTTTCAGATAATCTTGACGGGGGTGAGATGCAGAATATTTGTGACACTGCATATTCAAAGTTCAAATATGTTTGGCAAGTATCTGGAGTGGAAATCCTCAATAGCCACCCTAAACGTTGCCACTATGCCCAGTTAGTGAATAAAATCCGATGCAGGGTGGCTTCCTGGCTAGAAAAAAGAATATCTATGGCTGGTCGAGCCACTCTATGCAAATCTTCCTAGGGAGTCTTCCAACCTATGTCATGCAATCGGCACTCCTCCCAAAAACCACCTGCGCTGAACTGGATAGAATCACAAGGGAGTTTCTTTGGGGTGAATCAGCTGCTACTAGGAAACCTCACCTTGTGCCCTGGGAAAAGATTTGTCAGCCAAAAGGACGAGGGGTCTTGGCATAAGGACAATGTATGATCATAATATAGCTCTGATCTTGAGACTAGCTTGGGACATGATCACAGATCAACCAAAGCTCTGGAAGCAGCTATTCATTGCTAAATACAACCTTCAAGGGACTTGGCCGAAGGTTTTCCAAGCATTGTTGGATCCTCACTCCGTCAGCAGCTCCAAAAAGTATGGAAGGACTTTTGTCAAGGCTTGTCATGGCAGATTAGCGATGGTCGGACGTGTGCATTTTGGAAAGATAAATGGCTCCCGTCAGGCGTCTCTCTAGAGGATCATCTTACTGCCCCAGATAGAATACATGATATATCTGCTCTAACACTCTCTTTTGTCTTTCCTACAGGAACTTGGGATATCAGAAGGTTACAACAGCTGCTTCCTCAACATTTTATCGATGAAATTCAAGCAATACCCCCTCCGTCCACTAATGCAGGTTCGGACAAGAGAGTGTGGAGGAACTCTGCTAAAGGTGTTTTCACAACTGCCTCTGTTTACGATCAACTATCCTCCTAGAAGTGGGAGCCGCTAGACAGGATATGGCAAACGATGTGGATGATTCAAGTACCTGAGAGGGTGAAATTATTCATATGGAAACTATTAAAAGGAGCCCTATGGACCAATCATGAACGCAGGCGGAGAAAGCTTACTGATAACTCAAATTGTCACCTACGTGGCAATGAGGAAACAATCCTACACATACTCCGTGACTGCCACCGCAGTAAAATAGTGTGGAGAGGATTAGCGCCTGGCCTGCCAGCCGCCTTCTGGCAAGAGATACACCCCTATGAATGGGTAAAACTAAATCTCTCTATGTCTTTTGTGCAGGGGAAATTCCATGGAGGGACTGGTTCTCACAAGTATGCTGGATACTCTGGAATGACCAGAATACAGAAGTGTTTGGTGACAACAAAACAACGATACACAGCCTCATCGCCAAAGCACGAGCAATAGTCAGTGAAAACCATCGTGTGCTTCAAATCCAATTGAGGAAACAACTACACAATTATGTCTACGAGGATTATTGACTAAGCAGGATGAAAATTCATGCAATCAGTGGACATATTGCAGTACAAGCTCCCCTAAATTGCCCTGCCAAGCGAGAACAGTAGAAGATGAGACCTTTCATCTACGAACTGATGGTGTTGTATCATAGCACAATTCTAACGCTAGCATCGGAGGTCTGATCCAAAACCGACATGGCTGTACCATTCTGGCTTTTGCTAATATTTATTGATGCAACGTGCTACATACAGAACTTTAGTCCATAATACATGGACTTCACCTAGCTGCAACGTATGGACTAAAGTGGATTATCTGCCACAGTGATTCAACCTTGGCACTAGATGTTATCCACCAAGATGAACTACGTCGAAAATTTGATTAGATCACTTTCTGCCATACCCCTCGATAAGAGAATAGTGAAGCTGATAGTCATGCAAAGAGGAGTCTTTCCTTCCATGACTAGACTACCGAGATCTATGATGAAAGTGAAGTATTCGCAGCACGGGGAGCTGATTTACCTTTTTCTGGGGTTAAGACTATTAATGTCTCTATAGCTAACTCGAGGTATCACCCCTATGACCCCCCTTGAAAGTTTTTATGACTGTGTAGAAACGACTCGGCTGTTGTGCCTCCAATGTATGAAAAAGAATCACTTTACCCCTTATGGTTAAAAAACTAACAATTTATCCTCATGCAGTTTAAAAAATAGTCAACGCACCCTCTAAATTTATTTTAATTTAAATTAACAATGAAAAATCTAAAATACACTTAAATCAAAAAATAGAAATAAAAAAATAAAAAATAAATTCTTATTTTGTACAAACATATCAATAAGCATAAATAGATCACACTCTCAAGGCGGCTTAAAGCAAGCCGTTTTAAGGGGAGATACCATAGGCCACGGTTGAGCCTATCTTGGTTGTCTGAGAGTATTCCTCACAGGGAAGTCTGGTTGTTCGTCCTATGGTCTAGAATAGAATAGTTGCATCTGATGATCAATATGGTTTAGCATTGCTTTGGCCATTTTGTCCGCTTGGACATATGCCTCCCTAGGAATATATGAAAGCTTTACATACGGGAGTTCACTCATCAGAGTTTTGATGGTCTTAGCAATGGAGGAGGACTCCTCTTCATTCAAATCACTCATTAGCTGCACAATCTCCAGGCAATTAGAGAATATCTGCAGATTGCCAAAGCCATACTTTACTGTAGTATTTAATCCATGCCATATTCCTCATAACTCAGCTGCAAGGGGAGTGCAACGGCCAATATGTGCGCTGAATCCAAGTCTCCAAAATCCTCCCATATCCTGCAAAAAAACCCTACTGCTGCTTGGTTAGTGCTTCTTATCACAGCTGCATCAATAAATAATTGAAGCTGAGGTTGGAGTTTGTCTCTTATTAGCTCCTCAACGCCTTCCCAGAAGCTTTGGCATGATCGAAGCGAATTCAAGTGTATTTTTCTCGTGATGAAAGGCCTGCTCGGATGAGTGCACAATTGTTCAGATTTGGCCGACACCTTCTGCTTCAACCGTTGGCTTGGATTTGAAGATTTCTGCGTTTTTGCTTCGCCATAAATTCTTAAACATCCGAATTGTGCTCCATTCTCCCCCAAAACCACACAATCTTCCAAAAATCATTCGCTCCAATCTCATCAGAATTTTGTACAAAATCTTGTTTGTGTATTACTTTATTTTGTTCATTTGGGTTATGTTCATGGAAAATACTATTTGTACACACTTTTTTGACACTATTTGTTGACATTGTGATGTGTCAACAATAACAACCACAATTTGAAGAAAATAAATAAAGATAAATAATATAACATATGATTGTGATGGTTGCTACATCACAATGTCAATGAATGATGTCAATAAAGTGTGTACAACTAGCAGTACCCTATGTTCATATGAGCACTCAATTTTTTTTTAGGTAATTTCGATTTTCTGAGACATGGAATTTTTTTTATGCTTGAATTCTTTGGGGATACATTAATTTATTACATATGCTTTATTTGAGCTTTGAAAATAATTTTTTTAATTTTGTATATTTAGCACAATTTAATTATAGATTAATTTATTACAATTTTTTTATTTTAAATAATGGGAACAAATAAAAAAATGTTGCTTTGTTGGCTTGTCCAATCAGATGAGTATGAGTCGATTAAAGAACCTTCTGATTCCATCAAATATTTTGAATTTTTGGGGACATGTTACTCTTTTTTCAATAGATTTTGTATTTTTATTATTATTTATTTGTAGGTGAATTGAAACATACGTCATTAATTTTTATAAAATATGCTTCAATGAAATAGTATTTTTACAATTTTTGTATAATTATCGTATTTTTTTAACAATTTATGCATAATTAAATAGTATTTTTATAATGAAAAAAATGAAAAAATTAATAATTAAATTTAATGGATAATTTAAGGTTAAACTAGTCTTTTCCGTCAATTTTTTCTCGCTCACTATCATTACGCGTGAGTGAGATGCACACGGAGTAAATTAGTCTTTTTGCAAACTACAAGAATATAAATTGTTAGTTTTTAGACCAAATGGTTAAATTGATTTTATCCCAACTCATGGGAGTAAATTGAATTTTACTTATAATGGGTACATAATTGAGAAGATTAATCAGTTGTTAATTTTCCGAATTGGAACATAGTTGAGAAGATTAATCAGTTGTTAATTTGGGCCTGAATTTTTTTTTTAAGTGTACACAAATCTTAATTAGTCCTTCATCCAGACCGCACGGATTGGGTCCAATGGGCCCAATTGGAAATTTGAAATTGCGTTCAAAATTCAAACTCGATGGTAAAACCGTGAATAACGAGAAACCTACCCCAGTTACTCTCTGGAGCGGGTTTAAATGATTTTTAATAATGATTTTTGTGTCCACACGAACAAAACTTCCCCAGCCCCAGGCAATTTGGGTTCTCTCCTTCCGCTCCTTTCTGGCAGAAAGGAAAAATAAGAGCCCTAATCGTATCAGGTTTCTGTGAACAGTCTCTGCGATTTCTTTCAGGTTCTCGTCTTTGATTTCTGTGTTCGATTTTTCTTGTTCGCGATACGATGTCTTTGAGACCGAGTGCAAGGACGGAGGTCCGCCGTAGTCGGTACAAGGTTGCCGTGGATGCGGAAGAAGGCCGGCGACGTAGGGAGGATAATATGGTGGAGATCCGTAAGAATCGAAGGGAGGAGAACTTGTTGAAGAAGCGTCGCGAGGGGCTTCAAGCTCAGCAGTTTCCTGCTGCAGTCAATGCTCCGCAGCAGCTTGATAAGAAGGTACTTTGTGGTTTTATGACCTAGAAGAACTTCATACCGTAGAATTCGGATCTGATCGGATTAGATTTAGTGGTTTAGTGTGTTGTCCCTTGGTGTACCGACCTAATTTATTGATGTACTTAAATTAATATATTTTCAGTTGGAAAGCCTTCCAGCGATGGTTGCTGGGGTCTGGTCTAATGATGGTGCACTGCAACTTGAGGCGACAACTCAGTTCCGCAAACTTCTTTCGATAGGTGCGGAATTGTCAGTGCATATTGTTTTGAATTCAGGATTTTCGTACCATATTTGAGCTTTTTCGAATTACTATTTGATTGTTATGGTTAACAGAGCGTAATCCACCTATTGAGGAAGTCATTCAATCTGGTGTTGTTCCTCGCTTTGTTGAGTTTCTTGCAAGAGATGATTACCCGCAGCTTCAGGTAACTAAGGATATGCTTGCTGATTTTTTTTAAAAAAAATTTGCATATTGTTTTGTTATATTTACTAAGTATTTTGGGAACACACTAACAATTTTGGATGATAGTTTGAGGCTGCCTGGGCGCTCACGAATATTGCTTCTGGAACATCTGACAACACTAAGGTTGTGATCGATCATGGTGCTGTTCCGATTTTCGTGCGACTTCTTAGTTCTGTTAGTGATGATGTGCGCGAACAGGTAATTTTGGTGATGTAATGCATCATCCTGTTGTGCCTTCTATTCTTTGAGAATGGAATAATTGGCTGATGATTTATATAATTTTTTTAGGCTGTGTGGGCTTTAGGTAATGTTGCTGGTGATTCACCAAAATGTCGTGATCTTGTCCTTGGTTATGGAGCTTTGATGCCTTTACTAGCGCAGTTTAATGATCACGCTAAGCTATCCATGTTAAGAAATGCAACATGGACGCTTTCAAACTTTTGTCGTGGAAAACCACAGCCTCAGTTTGAGCAGGTACGTCATTAATGTGTTTGCATTTGATGTTTTCTTTTCTTTTGGTGGGCTGGACCAATTGTGTAAAAATTGATGATCAGGTCAGGGCAGCCCTTCCAGCTCTTGCTCATCTTATACATACAAACGACGAAGAAGTTCTTACAGATGCATGCTGGGCCCTTTCATACCTGTCAGATGGTGTGAACGAGAAGATCCAAGCTGTGATTGAGGCTAAAGTATGTTCTCGGCTTGTTGAACTTTTATTGTAAGTAATGGAGACTCTGATGTTGATTTTACATTTTGTGTTTGTTAATTGTTAAGATATCATTTTTTTATTTAGTTCTCAGTTATGTCATCATCTCATTTTGTTCTGGTTTTGCAGACATCCTTCACCATCCGTTTTGATTCCGGCTTTGCGAACTGTTGGGAATATTGTCACCGGTGATGATCTCCAGACTCAGGTATGCTTTACGACCATTGCACTTCCATCAGTAAACCATATTACCTAAGTTTTCACTTCTAGCACCAAGTATTACTATTACTATTAACTTTTGTAATTCTCTGTTTTGTTTTTTTCTGTAATTTAAACAGGTTATAATTGAAAACCGATCTCTTCCTTGCCTGCTCAACTTGTTGACTCAAAATTATAAGAAAAGCATCAAGAAGGAAGCCTGCTGGACTATCTCAAATATTACAGCAGGAAATAGAGATCAAATCCAGGTAGATGGACTGTCGTAAAATTATCTTGGTTCTTGTCATAGTAGGTTTTTGTTTTGTCATAGTAGGTTCACGTGTGAATAACTTTGTCTATTATTATCTATTATACAATGCTGATTTGAGCAGGAAGATGGTTTATGGTCGTGCGCTCTCTAATGAATACATCCGTTACTAATTTCTCATTATGAACACATTATATTAGCTTTGTCATTCAATTCTGTTTTGTGATGTATGCTCAAAATGGATTATGGTTGTCCAGGCTGTGATTGAGGCTGGTATAATTGCTCCTCTTGTTCTTCTGCTTCAAAATGCTGAGTTTGAGATTAAAAAGGAGGCTGCCTGGGCCATTTCGAATGCTACTTCTGGTGGAACTCATGACCAAATCAAGTATAATATGTTACCTCTCTTCCCTTGGTACTTCCAAGTTGTGTCATTGTGTCTGACAGTCATCCCACTCTTTCTTAAAACAGATTTTTGGTTCGTGAGGGATGTATAAAGCCACTCTGTGATCTCTTAGTTTGTCCGGACCCAAGAATTGTCACGGTCTGCTTGGAAGGCCTTGAAAACATTCTCAAGGTTGGAGAGGCTGAGAAGAGCCAAGGTAACAGTGGTGAAGTGAATGTCTTTGCCCAGATGATTGATGAAGCTGAAGGTTTGGAGAAGATTGAGAATCTCCAGAATCATGACAACAATGAAATTTATGAGAAGGCAGTGAAGATTCTTGAAACATATTGGTTGGAAGAGGACGATGAACAGTTGGTATCTGGTGAAACTCAACAATCTGGCTTCACTTTTGGAGGTGCGGACAACTCTGTCCCACAGGGAGGCTTTAAATTTGATTGAGGTAATATTGGCGTTCTCTATCCATTTCTTTCTCCTCCTATGTAGTTAACACTTTTGCACGATACCGCTGATCGTCCAATCCCATCGTGTGCAGTGACATCACTGCACGCTCCCCTTTTCCGTTATGATTCCTATATTTTCGCTCTTTGCAGTTTGTGGCTGGCCTCAGTGATGTCATTCTCTTGAAATTTACAGGAAGTTCTTATATTTTTGCAATGACTGAATGTCATTCGTGTCCCTTGATCTGGGCTGGTTGATTTGTCATTGGGTGTCGGTCGGTCTGAGGTCTATGTCGAAGGTTCAAACGGCAGATGTGAAGTGAAGAACGGGAGTCCCTTGTTCTTGGTCCTCAAAAGTGGCTTTGGATAATAAAAAGGGGTCGTCGTGTGGGTATCCTCAGCCAGTCCCTTGCATGTTGCTCAATGCAAATTAAACTGCTTGAAATTGAGTCTGCCGTTTCCTCATGTGGGTCGGTCGGTTGCGTCTTGAGGAAATGGCAACGGTCATGGAACATTTTGCATGTCTCGTAGAGTAAATAAAAGCAAAGGTGTCTGTCATGTGTAATTTTGCAAGTTTACCTCGTTACATACATTTTGTCATAGAGAACCCGTCTTTGGTGGTCTCTTGGAGATATAACCGTATGAAAGAGCATATTTGTATGGACAACTTTGTTAAATTAGTAAACGTTTGTCGAGTTTTGTCCATCCCGATTTTTTTTTTGTTAACGTAAGGAACCCGTGAGTTATGCATTGCAAAGCAACTGTAGTGAGTTATGCATTGCAAAGCAACTATAGTGAGTTATGCTACACTTAGTAATAGAAGCTATATCTGACAGTGGAAATTTTCTCCTCCAATCAAATGTCTAATCATGCTTAAATTTGAATCCAACAGCAAGGATTAAATCTCTCCTTTAATGATGGGAACGCGGGTATAAACAACAGGCAAACCTGACACGCGGCCTTAATAAACAAACACACAAAAAATATTGATTTTGGGCGAACAATCGAAGGCGTGGTGGTAGATTTGGATCAACTTGTCGGAGAATAGTGACTGACATTGTTGAGAAGCCAATCAATAGCTCTGAGAAGGTTACTGCCAGCGCGGTGGAGAATCCCATGCACAAGTGCTCAATCCGAGAGATTAGAGGAGACAGGCTTGCTTGTTGGTCTACGTGGTGGATCAGACCAAATGCTGAAAGTGAGTCTTTGAAGCAAATATTTGGATTGACCCTCATTCATTGTACAAGTGCTAGTCCATGTATAATAATTCATAGTTCAGTTTGGAGCGAATCGCACTGCCCTACTCCTCCTTGTGTTGGAACGAATGGACGCAACACAATCAACTCAAACCTAGGAGGACAGAATTTAGGGTGTCAACGTAGAATTCGTGCAGAGAAACTGAAACATAAAAGAGCTGCAAAGAACAAACATATAATTCCCAGAATCTGTACTGTCATCCCTGAAACTCAGGAGGACAGAATCTTAGAAGCAAACAAGACTGCAGAACTGGCAAATTCTATTGGAATATGCATTACTGATGATCATATACCGGCCCTGCTGTAGATTGAGAAGAGGGGAAGGGATGAACAATAGATAACATGAGTATTGTGGTGAGGGAAAAAGAGGTTTTAATGCGGATGCTCAATCAAAATATTCATGGTTTCGGAGCATAAAGCAGAAAGAAGGAGCTTGCTGAAGCAGTCAGACAATTTGATGTGGATTTTATCTCTTTACAAGAAACTAAACAGGCAAATGTGGACATGAGATCTTGTGAGCGAATCTGGAGGCACCCTAATTTTGAGCTAGAATTTCAACCATCCGCTGGACTGGCTGGCCTATCTGGTGGATTACTGTGTACTTGGAGGACTGAGGCTTTCAAATTAATCAGTTGTTGGAAAGCTAGCAACATTCTGGAAATTACGAGAGAATGGAAAGGCGGTAATGGAAATGTTGTCATAAAAGTCTTAAATGTTTATTCTCCATGTGCTATTGCAGGAAAGCGAAGATTATGGCATTACATATTACAGAGACTCAATATGGAACCTGATGCACTTTGGTATATATCTGACGACTTTAATGCCATCAGGAATCTGGAGGAAAAGAAAGGATCTTCAAACCATTCAACAAGTGAAATAGATGAGTTTAATCTATTCATTGAGGAGACTGGGTTGGTGGATCTACCATCGCACCCTCCAAGGCATACATAATATCACCCTGGGGGACAGAACTCAAGTAGACTGGACAGAATGTTGATTTCTTATATGTGGTTGACCTTGTTGCCAAATGCATCACAAATTGCCCTGGATAAAAAATCCTCAGACCACTGCCCATTGCTACTCATAAATGACATGAAGAATTGGGGACCGAAACCATTTAGAGTGCTGGATGCTTGGTTTCAACACAAGTACAATGATGCTTTTGTCAGAGCAGCATGGAATGCAACTTCAGTAGTTGGCTCTAAGGGTTTTGTTATGTACCAGAGAATGAAGCAGCTGAAGGAGAAACTAAGACAGTGGAATAAGGAGGTCTTAAGGAGGTCTTTGGAGATTTAAATGGAAAAATAAGAGAGGGCCAGAAATGAATTAAACAAGAAAATGGAGAGTGTGGATTTAACCGTGGCTGAGATAACTGAAAGAAAGGATACCTCAGTAGAGTTGAAAAGATTGAATGGACTGATGGATAGTATTAATTTTCAGAAGGCAAGAATCAAGTGACCGCAAGAAGGAGATGGGAACACCAAATTTTTTCATGCTTGTCTGAAAACAAACGATGCAGGAACACTATAAAAGGTATAGTGATTGATGGCACCTGGAATGAGGAGGTTCAGGAAGTCAAAAACTTCATACATGATAAATTAGAAAAACATTATCAAGCTGCTACGGATCCTAAACCTCAAGTCGACTGGTGTATGGAACACCTAGTTACTGCAGCAGAAAACGAAGACTAACAGCCAAGTTTACAGAGGAGGAAGTGTGCTTGGCTATGAAAAGTTGTGGAAATGGAAAAAGCCCGGGTCCTGATGGATACAACGTGAAGTTCCTAAAGCATTTTTGGGACCTGCTTAAAGTGGACATATTAGAAATGTTTGATGATTTCTGGGCAGATGGCAAGCTAGTGAAAGGCTTAAACAGTACGATGGTGGCATTGGCACCAAAATGCTAATCTCCTAAGCACATTACTGATTTTAGACCTATTTCTATGGTAGGCTCTATATACAAGCTATTATCTAAGTTGTTCCCTGCTCGTTTCAGTAAGGTGCTATCACGGGTTATTGCTCCAACTCAAACAGATTTCATAAAACGAAGATCTATCATGGGTAATTAATGAGGCTAAGAAAAGAAAGAAGGCCTGCATATTATTCAAGGTGGATTTCCAAAAAGCCTTTGATAGTATTCACTGGCCGTATTTGTGGGATTTGATGCACTCGATGGGATTCTGCAATAAATGAATCTCTTGGTTGAAAGGTTGTCTGGAGTCTGCCTACATATCTATATTGGTTAATGAAAGCTCTTGTGGGGAGTTTAAAATGGGGAGAGGACAAAGGTAAGAAGACTCTCTGTCCCCGTTATTATTTGCAGTAGCAGCTGAAGGTTTACACCTTATATCTAGAGCTACAGAAATTGAAAGTCTTGAAAAGTACAAAATTGGTGAACAACAACTAAGGTTATCTCATCAGCAATTTGCTGATGATACCATCCTGTTTGGGGATGGAACTGTAGCTGATGTTGTGATAATGAAGAGGATATTAAAGATGTTTGAGCTGATCTCTGGTTTACGAGTAAACTACAGGAAGAGCAAATTTTTTTCTATCAATATAGAGGTGAATATGCAAGCTATACAGCAGAATATTCTGAAATGCAAAGTGGACTCTCTCCCTTTTGTCTACTTGGGTGTTCTGGTAGGTGTAAATCCGAGGTTAAACAGAACTTGGGCTCCAGCATTGGATGAACTGAGAAAAAGACTGATGGGCTGGCAGTACAAATACATATCTTTTGGTGGCAGGATAACATTGATTAAGTCAGTCTTAACTTCAATCCCTTTATATTACTTCTCGGTTTATAACGCACCTGAGGGAATTATAAAGCAGATGAATAGCATACTTAGTAAGTTCTTATGGGGAGAACTCTCTACTGGTCCGAGGAAAATAAAATGGGTAAGCTGGAAGACTATATGTAAACCTAAAGCTGTGGGGGACCTGAGTGTAAAAGCTCTTGAGCAATTCAACTTATCATTGCTGGGAAAGTGGGGCTATCGCTTGATCAATGAGGATGGGGGACTATGGAAACAGGTGATAAATTCAATCTATGGGAGTACACTATCAGCAAGCAGAGAAATAAGACATCATCCATCGATTTGGTGGCAGGATCTATGCAAATATGTTCTAACAACTAATTGGTTTAAGGAAAACACTGTGATCACAGTAGGAAATTGACAGTCAACCAGATTCTGGTTGGATTTCTGGTTGAGAGACAAGCCTTTTGCTCAACTATATCCTGACTTATTCCAAAACGCAGTAGATAAAAATGCACTGATACAAGAGAAAGGGAGATCTGATGCTACCTAGATCTGGGCCTGGTTATGGAATCATCCTTGCAACAACACGGAAAGACAGGAGCTAGACAACCTGGTAAACCTTCTGGAGAATGCTCCTGTCCCAACTTCAATTGAGGACTCCTGGAGTTGGAAGTTGGATAGAATTCAAAAATATCCTACAGGGAACATATACACACAAATTATGCAGGAGTCAGGAGCCTCAAATGAGAACAAATTAGCAGCAACAGTGTGGAGAAAACATGTACCTTCGAAGGTCTCTGGATTTGCCTGGAAAACGCTGCACAATCGCGTACCAACGACGGATAATTTGGCACGAAAAGGAGTTACTTCTGCTACATTGCAATGCCCGCTCTGCCAGGAAGAACACGAGACAGTTGATCACCTTTTCTTCTTATGTCTGGTTGCAGGTGAGGCCTGAAAACTCTGTTTTGAATGGTTGGAAATACCGGCTCAACCCATCACGAATTGGGAGCTCTTGGTGAATATATCCCGCAATTCGCGCGCGCCTTGAGCTAGGTTTGGCCTCTGATATGGCAAGAAATTGTATGGAATCTATGGAAAACAAGAAATGCAACAATCTTCCAGCAGCAGATCCATGATGCTTATTGAGTGATGGAGCAAGTACAACTCAAAAGTTGGCTTATTCTCAAAGCGAACAATGAATTGGATTTCTCGGTGGGCTTGGGCGAATGGTGTAGAAATGGTTTAGATTGTATAACCCAATAAATGGTAGCAAGAAATAACTGGTGGACAATGTAAATATGTAAATATTTAAATAATGTAATCAATACAAATCTTACTTATAAAAAAAACTCAAACCTAGGAAATTAATAATTACAAAGAACTTAGAACATCACCAATAGCTCAATTTTTATGGATTTTAATTAGTGTCCGTTTACTTGCAGGAATTATGCGTCATTATGTGGAATTCGCGTGGAATTGACCCATAATTCCATGTTTACTACACACGAAAAAACACACAGTGGTCAAATTGGGTTCTGAAATTGAAAACCGGAGCACACACGTTTTTGAAATTAACTTAGAATCCAGGGCCAAAAAATAATTCCATCAAAAAGGTAGTATTAATCAATCTCATATTGGGCCTTTAACATCCATCCTCAACTATTCTAAAAAATTACATCAATTTGTCATCACATTTAAATCTCCTTACCCCCCAAATTTATGGGCGCAATCTGTAGAACTGATGACCGTAGAAAATTCAATTCACGCAATAAGCCGATCGCGACTCCAAATTCAAAGAACCACGATTGCATACGAGGTAATTCTTTGGATCTGAACGTATAATGCGTGTTGAATTTCAAAATTCATGTGTATTTATCAGATTATGTGTTAGCTAGTTTTCGGAATTTTATTCTTACGCAACTTTATACTCTCATGTGTGCGTTTAGATGGATGTAATTGTGAATAGTGCTAGTAAATTATTTGCTTTATGGTCTATTGGTGAACTGTATGATGAGTACGAGCTTGATGAAGCTGCTGAGTCGAGTAGACAAAAGCGTGCAACAACGCCAATATATAGTCTGAATGCAAAGAGACAAAGATAGTCTGAATTTGTGTATAGAATGACAAGTGGGTCTGCATTAGAATGTTTTAACAATCAAAGAATGCACAAGGAAACATTCAAGAGACTTGTAAACCGGTTGGTAGATGAGAGAAGATTAAAGGATAGTTGGTACGCATGTGTTACTACGTAGACTGCAATTTTTCTACGTTTACTGGTGCATCATCAGAAAGTTAGGATACTTAGAACAGACTTCGAACGAAGTTTTAGAACAGTTAGTACATATTTTCATAGGGTGCTAGAAACTGTTCTTCGACTATCAAGTCATTTCCAGTTCACACCAAAACCTGTAAACGAATGATGTCCTGATGGAAGCTTCAAATACTTCAAGGTATTATCATCCTCAACAATTCATCCCCATGACTTAATGTTGTTGGATAGTGTTAGGACTAATGTTTCTCAATTATCATAGGACTGTTTGGATGCTTTGAATGGTACGTACATCCCCTGCCATGCACCTATAGATGATTCTGCAAGGTACCGAACGAGAAAGGGTAACACCAAATTTAATGTTCCTGGTGTGGTTGATACAACTAGAAAGTTTATGTATGTAGCAAGCGGTTGGGAGGGATCTGTCGTAGACATTAGGGTATTGTATGAGACATTGACTAGGGTTCCTGGTTTCAGGGTGCCACAAGGTAATTGTTGTTCTGGTTGTGATACGTATTTCACATATGTGGTTGTGCTTACCTATTCCTAATGGATCCCTAATGTAGGTAACTATTACCTGTGCGATGGTGGATACACCAATGGTGAGGGATTCTTAGCACCTTATAGGTCCACCAGATATCATTTAAAGGAATGAGACTCTATTTGGAGCTCATTTTACATATTATTTCATATCATTTTATGCATTTAACACCTACATTATGGACTAAATTGCCTTCATTTGTGCTAGATTGGAGAAAGAGACCCTAAGATCAACACTTTAGTGCAATGAGCCTCTTTTTATGCATATTATGGCATAATTCGGGTATGATGTGGTCTAGGTATTTGGACGATCCAAACGGATGTATAGTGGACTGATCAAAGCCTCGGGCCTAGCTTATAAAGTAATATCCGACCCAAGCCTCTTTTCTGCCAGCAAGAAGACATATTCGGCCTAAGTCCAACGCACCACCCGAGTGCTGCACTAAACAAATACTTAGGAGGGAAAAACCAAATGTTTGAGTATTTAACAAGGGGTATTCTTGTCTTTGACAAGGAGATGACTCCATTTCGGGGAAGAGGTTAAGTCCCATTCGACTTCATCAGTAAAGATATTCATTCCTCTTCGGGACAAATCCGACAATTATGTGAAACTAGGGAGTGGAGCAGAGGATTTGCGAGAAGGATTAAGGCTTTGGCTCATCACCTTCAAGCAGGGGCACCCTGATTCTCTTCTTTTACGCTTGTATCATGGCTTTATTGTTGGTGAACATTGTATGCATTCGAGCTTATACCTCCAGTGTGAGCTAAACTCATTCGGTTTGAGGCTCGATTGAGCCTCAACTATATAACACTACTATGTTTTGTTCATGTGATTAAGGTTCTCATTTTGTCCATTTCATATGAATGTGTTTAAGCTTGTTGTGAATGAGAAGTTGAGGTTCCCTTGCATGTTCGGTCTCCTTTGCTAATTCTCGCACTGATGGATGTCCCAAAGCACAGTTCATGGAGTGACAGAGTGGACGTGTGTGACTACCTTCTGTTAGTATGAGTGCTTGCCTTAGCTTAGGTTAGATCTTGCATGTTTCTCATTTATTTGAAAACTTTACCTTGGTAACTCGATCACATGGGTAAGATTAGACTCTAAACACATGATCCTCATTGTTTTCGGGATTCACCCCTAACTCTTGATGCCACAATAGGGGTAATTAAACTTTTGAGAACATTGTCACCTCTTTGAGATTTAGAGTAGCTATGTGTCTTGCCTGTGTAGTTGCATTTGAGTCCCGTGGTATGAACGAACAAGCAGACCTTAATACATAAATGAGCATGAGTGTTGCAGTAGTGAGGCAATACACCTTGCCTTGAACCATTCTCCATCCATTGTCCTTTTTTTAATCTCCATTTCATCCATTGTGTTAGCTAATTGTTGAATGCAAGTGATAGTGAGCAATTTTAGTTGGTACTTCTTTAGCTTAAGTTACAATCTAGCCCCATTTATTTCTAAGTTGTAGTTTAAACAATCAAATTAAGCTTGGTTACTCTGAATGTTTTTAAAGCAAGACATGCTAAGGCCCTACTCCTTTGAGAGATGACTCTTGCTTGCCAAGGTTGTATTACTTGTACGACTGCGCATACTTGCGCACTTGCGTAACGTATATTCATCCCATCAACAGGCGTCCAAAAAAATCCAAAAGAGTTATTCAATACGAGATACTCTTCCGCTAGGAATGTTGTGAAGAGAACATTTGGGATACTGAAGAAAAGGTTTGCAATCTTGCGCAGTCCGATATTCAATCCATTGGAGACACATAACAAGATAGTGATAGTATGCACATTATTGGACAACTACATTATGGGACAACAATATATGGATCAATTTCTTTCAGACGACATGACAGAAAGTGGAAATCCTGATTCTGACACCATGGAAACAGAAGAGTATGTAACTCCAATGGGAACAAGTGTTGCATGGACTCAGATTAGGGACACAGTAGCTTATGAGTTGTGGAATGAGTTTATAAGTACTCAGTAGTCTGCATTGTGCTATGTGAACATTTATTCATAAATCTGTTGTGTACTGACTGCCAAGGTTTGAGAATATTTGTGTTGAACAGATTTGGTATAATAAATAACAATGATCTTGTGTTATGTTTGATTTGGTAATCAGGGCTATGGAACCAACGAATGAAAATGCGCATGCCAAGAAAAAGTAATCCTACAATCCTCACTGAAGTACAAGCAGTAACAACCGCGAACAAGGAGCACGAAGATCACCTCGAAAACATATTACACTATTACAGAACATACGAATTTTTTTCAGTCAAATTGAAGAAAAAACACTAATAGAGGCAATGAAATTGTGCATTAAAGAAGGATTCAGATCAGAGAACAATATTCGCAAGGGCTTCAACGAAAAGTGTGTCTTCCTCATCGCACAATATGTGCCAGAAAGTCGTATTACCAACCGTGAAGTCCAGAATAAAATCAAGGTGTGGAAGAGCAAATACAATCTGCTGAACGACTATCTAAATCTCAGTGGGTCTGCGTTTGACCCTGTTTCGATGCAGATCATAGTGGATGAATAATTGTGGAGCAAACGGATGATGGCATAGTGATTTGGCTTGCGTTCTGATATTTGTATTTTTAACTTAATATTGATGCCTCGTCTGATTTTTCACACAGGATAGCATAAAATAAAAAAACTGAAGAATAGGAAATGGCCATGATATTATGATTGGTGTGACATATTTGGTAACACAAGGGCAACTGGTGGCAGTATGTATGACTACAATGATGGTCGAAGTGCAACTGCAGATTCAGCGAGTTATGAAAATTCGTTTGCTGTGGACTTAGACGAACAGTTGGACAATGAAACCGAAGAGCAAAATGAAGAACTGCATGAAGAGACTAGAGAATTGCCTATCAATGTGGATGTCTCACCACCCCATTACATACCAGTAGATAAACATCCACAGAAGAATAGTGGATGTAGGACACCAAAAACACATAATGATGAAGATCCCAAAAGAAAGAAATTTATGAATGCACTGAAATCCTTCAATGTGAATCAAATAGAAGAGAGGAGCGTGAGGAAGATGATGGTTGCTGATCAGGTAATGCAGGATTTGACTTCTATGAGACTAGACACCATGGAGGTAAACCAGAAGATGAAGATTGTAGATGCAGTTATGGAAAATCCTGTAAGGTGGAAGGTCATGTCGATGGAACAGAAGAAACAGTGGATTGAATCTGTTCTATATGGTAATTCAGACTTGTAATTGATCTCGTTGTAGTGCGTGATCAAATAAATAACTCGTAAGCATACAAAATACACTCCCGAGGTCGAATCTCTCAAGGACTCGGTGTAGGTTAACTTATACTATTATATTACTAATTACTGGTTCGAAATAAACCGATTAAGAAAGGAATTAAAAAGGGGGGGTTTAGTTTTGATTTCTAACAGCTGAAAAAAAATAACTAAAGAAGCTAAATAAAAAGTGACGAAAAGGATAGGAAGTTCTAAAGAAGGATTGATGCAAAAAAGGAGTATAGGGTTGTAGTTTCATTCAGATGCACATAATTAATATCGGGTATTCTAAACATGCAATGGCTATTAGTTCACCTCAAAGGCCATAGGGTTCCCCACTTCTAGGTGGTTATCTTCTAACTTACGACCTATCAATTAACGCTAGTTCTCATGATAAATCGTGATTGAGATCCAGGTATTGAACCTTTCTAGCTAGACCCAAACCAATGGCGCCTAAACTAGAATATTGTTTGCTTGAGCTATCTAAAGGGTGGCTCGGTGGTCCTACTCCTCTAGTCTCTAGGGCTCGGTGGTCCTCATGTCTCGAATTTCCTAAGGTTTGTGGCTCGGTGGTCCTACTCACCCTAGACAATTGAAGACATTGATAAACAACAAACAATAAATAAATCCTATTGCTTCATGTAATTGAATACCCTAATCAATTAATGTGCATACGAACTACTCTACAATCACATACAAAAGAATTAGCTACTCATGCTCATGTATAAAAACAAATTCAATTCTGATATAATCAAAGAAATATCGAATTTAATTATGCAAGAATTCATGAAAACTATAGTAGAAAATTCAATCTCCAAATCACAAAAATCGGATATTCACGGGATCAATCTCTTGTTTCCCAACACCCAAAGAACGAAATAAAAACAGTACAAAAAGAAAATCGAAATTCTCTCTTATATTATCTTTATTTGCCTTTCTCTTTTTGCAACCCTTCTTCTCTATTTTCTTTCCCTTCCTTGCGGCTTCTCCCCACTTTTTTTCCTGGTTCGGCCGAAGCCTCCTCGTGCTGCTCGTCCTTCCCCACGATCGGGAATTATTTTTATTCGGCCGTAGCCATAAATAATGGTGTCCCCCTTATCTTTTTGTCATGGGCCTCATTTTTGTCTTTTTCCATTTTTTTTGGATCATGTATTTTTTTTTATTTTCTCCAATCCGCCCTTCTGACCAAAAACATAGGATTCTCCCCTTTTTTTATGCAGTAGGGCAAAATTGGAATTTTCGAAAAATATGGGGCACAAATGCAGATTCCAAAAACTGGATCGGGGTCAAAGTGAAAATCTTGAAAACCCTAGGGCACAAGTGCAAATCTCGAAAAACTGAACTTTTGCTTGATATTTTACTCCGATTTCAGCCCGTTTTTACTCTTGCTCAGTCCAGAACACCTACAACTCAAAAGGATAGCATTAGTGAATAAAAATGGTAAAGAAATACTTGAATTCTAACAATAAATAGATAAGAATAGTATGAATAAGTTAGCCTATAAACAACTTATCAAGGGCAGAGAAGTAAAAAGGGCCTTCCAAATCCATCTGCTTCTGGGACAGTCACGTAAAATATGCAGAATAGATTCAGGCCGCTGGCAGACATGATAATCATCCATGGTAGAGAGCCCCCTCCTAAATCGCTCCTCATTGGTCCATAAGGCTCCATGAAGAACCTTCCATACAAAGAGCTTATTAGCCTCGGTAATATTTAATGACCAAAGTCGTGTCCAGTGAAGTCCAGCCTAACCATACTGCTGCTGAAATATATTCACCATTGCCGAAGCAGAATTAAAAACTCCATTGGATGAGAGAATTCATGCTCTTTTATCACAGTCGGTATTAGGGAGAGGGAGAGCCAAAATACTTTCCACCACTGACTGAGGTAACCCAAAATCCAATTTAGCCTTGTCCCACGACCCCAAAACAGAGCAGAAGTCCGATACAAGGAGATCCAAATCAGGTGGTGTGATCTGAACTGTGGCCAAGGTGCTGAGAGGCACATCAAACGGAAACCATGTATCACTCCAAAAACGGACTGTGTCACCATTCCCAATAATCCATTGAGTGTACCGTTGTACCAGAGGAAAAATCCGAACAATCTAATGCCATAGATGAGACCCGGAAGCAACAGACTGAGGCCTGGAGTCCAAAGCCTCCGCAATATTATATTTAGCTCTCAGAATTTATTTCCAAAGTTTATCAGGTTCGGTGAACAGTTCCCAAGCAAGTTTGAGGATAAGACATTGATTAATCTCCCGAAAACGATATAACCCCAACCCCCCCATCTCCTTACTCTGACATACCTTATGCCAAGCAACAAGCGGGTGACCAGAATGTTCCGAAGTGCCTCCCCACAAGAAGTTCCTCATAATTCGGTCCATCGAATTGCAGGAAGATAAAGGTAATAAAATAGTCATCATAGATTAAATAAGCATGGCACTTAGGACAGCTTTACATAACACCAAACGACCTGCCATAGATATTCTCCGGGAATTCCAAAATTGTACTCTTTTTTGCATCTTCAGAACCGTGGGTTCAAACATATGTTTAGAAACCCTTTTATGCAACAATGGAATGCCTAAATATCTTCCCAGATCGTCCACCCTCGAGATACCCATAGCTTCATCAATGGCATCAGCCACGGATGCAGGAACCCCGGGCGAGGTCCAGAACACCGACTTACTACTATTGATTGTTTGGCCCGAGGAAAGTGAGAAAACTTTTAGTATCTCCATAATAGAAAGTGCTTGGGACACTGAGGCTTCTGCAAATAGAATAAGGTCATCAGCAAACATCAAGTGTGAGATCCTCAAGTTACTTCTTCCAATTGGGAAGGGTTTCCAAACTCCTAGCACCTCAGCCTCCTCAATAAGGTGATTTAAACGCTCCATACAGAGTACGAATAAAAACGGTGAAATATGATCCCCTTGACGGACTCCCCTCTTCGGGAAATAGTAAGGCCCCGCAATCCATCCCACAAAATTTGCGTAGAACTGGTAAAAAGACTTGACATTATAACCCGAACAAGATATAGTGGAAATACCTGCCTCGGATAGCGTTTCCTCAATGAATAACCACTCAATACTATCAAAAGCTTTGACTAAGTCAATCTTTATAGCCATAAATCCGACCCATTATAATAATATTTTCAGAGATAGTCTGACCCATTATGAAACTCGATTGATTATGAGAAATAAAGAGAGGCAGCACTGGTCCCAATCGAAATTCGGCCTTACACCCTATAATACACAAAAAGAAAGTTTGCCCCGTTTACTACATTAGTTTTCGTTTGATTAGGGTAGTTATCGGCCTTCATAACTACTTCTGAAATCTGTTTACTGCGAGATGGATTTCTGCCAATTTTTTTGGTCAAACATCCATAATCATCCTCATTTTTTCGCCGCGTGGATTCAGATCGTTGTTTTGATCCCCCAAAACAGGTGTGATTCGGGGAGTTTAAAAATTTCTTGCATCTGATCTAACGAAAACACCCTCATCCAAACATTATATTGCCTCCCCCCAAAAAATCCCTCCAACTCTCATCTCGCGCAAGTCGCCACCGAAGAACCCTACATTTCGCGACGAACCAGAGGAGGACCGAG
>JAOYMZ010000026.1:1195606-1234145 GCA_025802335.1 Pinguicula primuliflora | reverse complement strand
ATTTCGAAAACGGATGGTTCTACGAAAAGTTGAGTACGGACTGAGCACGCAAGGACTGAGCACAGGAACCGCTCCCTCATATTATATATTTAACTTGCTATGCATGTTCATATTGTTCATCAGGGAAACAGACCATCTTTCAATACTCAATTCTACTCCAACCAGAGAACCCTCTCTCATTTTGCGCGTTTTGCCAAAATTTATAAAGCTTGGAAGTTTTACAGGATCCAGCTAGTTAAGGTAAGAGCATATTCAAAAGGTAACTCTGCTAGATATGAACTCAAATCTAACCAAGTTTTTTTAAATACTAATACAGGAAGCATCTGAAAGGGGCTTGCCTGTTTGTCGCCACCTATTCATCCACTACCCCCAAGATCAGTACGTGCAAAAATTAACGTACGAGCAGTTTCTAGTCGGGACAGAGATCCTAGTGGTGCCTGTTCTAGACAAAGGCAAGGAAGCAGTTAAGGCATATTTCCCAGAAGGAGAGAGCTGTCTCTGGAAGCATGTTTGGTCAGGAAAACTATATGCTAAACAAGGTTCCGAGGTTTGGGTGGACTCTCCAATAGGATATCCTGCCATCTTTGTGAAGGATGGATCTAAAATTGGAGAAACGTTTCTAAAGAACCTTAGAGAGTACAGCATCCTATGAAGTAAATTGATGGATGGTATGCATTCTATGAAAGAAATTAAAGGAAAATTATTGGATGTGTTGATTTTATGCAGCGACCTTATATGGAATCACAAAACTGTATATAAGCCAATCTGAAGTCACTTTAGTTCCACTGTCATATGATGCTTGCAAGTCCCACATCTTTCCTAATAATATATGCCAACCCAGCCAATTCTGAAGGCATTTAGATTAGATGCTTTAGAGAGATAAGCAAACAATTAAGCACATTTTCGCTCCCAAAGTAACATCCTGAGGATGAAGTTTGCAGGAATCCAGCATTAAGTACATTAAATACAGATACGATATTCGGGTTTGGGGTGTGTGCAGGCAGTGCACCATGAAGTGCCCATGTGGCACTGATGGATTGGTCGGTATGCGGGCCCGCACAAAAGTTGAAGCACTGGGCCGCCTGCCACACCAATCCAGCATCGCCATATGTGCACTGCAAAGTGTACTCGCTGCAGGCAATATATCCATTTAATAATCCTCTAAGAATGTGTTACTCCGCTAATCTACCTTCAATATCCAGAACGAATAACTTCAGTAGCCAAATAAAACAGAATGAAAACAAACAACAACCTATAATAGCAAGGTCGAATAGGATGCTAAGAGAGCTGCATTGCGGCATTTTAATTATTGACAAACAACAATCCGTTTTAATTTTGAAGTTATATATATAACCCACGAAACAATTTGTTTCAGCAACCAATTGCATATGTCAAAAATAGAGATGGAAATGTTTTTAAACGAACACGACAAGCCATGAAAGAAACAAACAAGAAGAATAACTGGTGCAAGTAGGAAGAACTTACTGCATTGCAAGACCAGGCGGGAAACAGGAAACCGAGAATTGAATCTTTGCTGAAATACGGAAGAAATATGATCATTGGTTTGAAAGCTTCTTGTTGCAGTTAGATTCGAATACTCCGGCAGGGATATTCCATCTCTTATGGCAAGGTTTCTTTGTTTATCATTTATTACCACTAATCTGTACTTATTTGAATTTCAGCCCTGGGAAAAGAGCGGAATAAATTGGTCAGAATGAACATTGGCGATTTTGCACCTTGAAACCAAAAGCGGTCTTCTGTAAAAATTAAAATTGAGCTCTAGCAATTTAACCTCCCGTTCATATTAGCTGTTCTTCCGCCGTTTACCCTCTGTCGCCACCGTTCTCCGCCGCATTCTCAGCAGTCGCCATCTCCAGCTTGAGTAAGTGCATTTAATGTTATGAAGTTGCCTGTGAAAGGATTGAGCTTCTTAATTGCTTACGTTGATTCCCTACTGATTTGACATCTTTTTTTTCGGGGAAGGGTTTCTTTTTTCAATTTTTGATTCAATGAGATATGATTTCGGCTTCTGTTAATATCCACAATATCGGATGATATTGAATCGGAAATTTGGAGATCGTGGGGAAAGAAACTGTTTTGATTGTTGGGCAATGGCCTTATCCTTTTGCTTATGGAACTCGGAAATCTGAATTGATTGTACAAGTATTTGTGCAATGTGTGTAGAATGTTAGCTGCTCTCTATTTAATTTATAGTTTTGCCATCAACTCACCAGTTGGTTTGATGCTTTCCAGCTGAATCTGAAGTTGGAAAGTTAATTCTTTACGTATTACACTCTGTGAAATGGCATACAAAATTAAGACCCATTTCGGTTTTGTGGCATAAACTTAGCATTCCTCATATAATGGGTTTCTGCCTGTATTTTCGATCTTAAATCAGCCAAAAGGTTACTTGACAGCCTATACTTTGTTATTTATTTATTTTTTTTTGGATTGACAAATGTAATAGCTCACCAGTTGAGCTATTTAGGTTTGATCAATACTTTGTTAATTTGATCTCGTTTTCTTGCTGAAACAGAAATGGTTGTTCCTCCACTAGCAAGGCCAGAGAGAGTGACAAGGTTTCTCAAGCCTTACGTCCTGAGGATGCACTTCACCAATAAGTTTGTGAATGCACAGGTTATCCATACACCCTCTGCAACAGTGGCCTCAGCTGCGAGCACGCAGGAGAAAACTCTGCGGCTGAGCTTGGAGAAAGCTAAAGAAAGTACAAGGGATGTGGCTGCTGCTGCAAAAATTGGAAAAATTCTTGGAGAACGGCTGCTGCTTAGAAACATACCTGCTGTTTCAGTTTTCCTCAAGAGAGATCAGAAGTATCATGGCAAGGTGAAAGCAGTAATCGATTCACTGAGGGATGCAGGTGTGAAATTGTTGTGAACTTACAACATTCTCGGTTCATATCGCACCTGATGATGCGATGGGAGAAGAGATGAGAAGAAAAAGTTGTAGTATACTATAGAGGCCTTTTTAACTTTGCTGCTTCTTTACGGATAGGCCTTGTATTTATATAAACCTATTGACGTTTGACATTTTTCTGGACTCAATCCTTACAAAGTTGTAGTACTCCGTGCAATATTGCAAATGGTTTGACATATCTTAGAATTCGTGTCTAAGGGTTTGACTTTGCCGGCGAGATCTCAGGTTTACGGGACACAAATTAAGATCTCTGTTCCGGAAAACGGCACCTAGGATTAGGCGCTGGGTGTTCGTTCTCTGCCCTGCTCGAATGTCGTCTAAACGCCCGCTTAGAGACGCTTAAACTACCTAGATGCTAGATGGATCCTAACCGCGCAAGGGGGGCCTAGCATTTTTTGGAACACTGGTTAAGATACTTGACATATAGAGCAAATATGTTATAGAGCCAGTATGAGAACCGTACTGAATTACATTAAGGAAGCAAACAACCGCCAGAAAACCATCATGAAATCGAAAACAAGTAAGGTTCTCTCATGATATGAACTGGCACGTCTGTAGCGAACTGCTATCATGATAACTGCAAGTGTTTTTTGACACATAGGTTCATATATCAAGTTGATCGAGCTTCAGAGTACTAGCAGCTTTTATTATGGATTCCCTTCGGCCATCGACCTGAAATACCATTTTACACAAAAGGCAGTCAAGTTTCAAAGAATTTTAATGATATAGGGATAATGTAGTTCCAAAATGGTGAATTACTGAAGGGACTTGATATTGTGCAAAATTGAGGATGAAAAATAATGGCAGCATCTACTTACTCGAGCTCCCATGAGAGACGAAAAAACAACATTGGTTTGTGCCACATCCTCTGCTGTCATTTTCTTCAGAAACCGAGTCTCAGGATTCAAGGTTGTTTCCCAAAGCTGTAGTGGCATCATCTCACCCAGCCCTGTAATTTTTAGCAGGCCAATGAGCTCGGAAAACATTTTCTCATGTAACAAGGAAAGGCACATATTTCTTCTACACAACGATTTTTTGATGGTTGTCATCACAACTTGGCCTTTCAAAGTACAAGCCCATAGGCAGCAAGTCATAAAGTAAAATTGAAGGTGTTCTATTATTATTATTATTATTATTATTTTGTTTGTTTGTGTAGAAAACCTACCTTTAAACCTCTGAACGTTGTATGAAGCGTTTGAAGGGAAGGTACTCTTCAGGTTTTGTAGTTCTTCTTCATTATGACAATAGTATGATTGTTTTCCCCTTTCGACCTGAATATCCCAAAGGACACAAGATCGAATCTTGATGAATATTTGCATATTCCGTTCAAATAACAAAGAACAGCAGTTTACCGAAAGCGAAATTTATTGAGAACGATACATACCTTATACAAGGGTGGAACACCAACATAAATAAAACCTTCATCGAACAAAGCTTTCTGCAGGCAGGGTGACACACAGTTGAGGTACAATGGAAATATTCAACATGCTTATGAAACCCAACTATGTAGTTTTTCCCCCCCGAATGTTTCAGGATATACCACTACATACCTGATACCTATAGAAGAATGTAAGTAACAGAGTCCTTATGTGTGCACCATCAATATCAGCGTCCGTTAGAATAATGATTTTATGGTAACGGAGAGCATCCCTATTAAATTCCTCACCCTGAGAGTGGATAGCGTGAAGGAAAAGGAAACGGGATCAGGATGAAATTATGTAAAGGAAATATTGAAAAATAATTATTGTTAAAAGAGCAATACCTTAACTCCAAGTCCTAAACCGACAATAAGATTTTGAATCTCTTCATTCTTGTACATGGCAGCTTCATCCCTTCTTTCGACATTCAAAATTTTACCCCTTAAAGGAAGCACAGCCTGCATAATATTTTTTGAAGTAACAGTTTCAATTATTTGTCGTCATTTTTATAATATAGATAGGATATTAAGGCACCACGAGAAGAGCTGAATCTCCCTCAACTACGAATCTCTATGGAAATGGTAGAGCGGCTGCTTAGATTTCAACCAGTATGTACCTGACACTTCCTATCACGGCCTTGCTTTGTACTCCCACCAGCGGAATCTCCCTCAACTATGAATATCTCTGAAAATGTTTCAACAGCAAAATTAGGTGTCGACATCTTCTTATGCCAACGTCATGAACGTCAGAAAACCATAGGAAAAAATCCCACACTGGGTACCACAATCAACAATCTTTTAGAAAGAGATAGAACATGAATCTTATGAACTGAATACTTGCATTTAAATAACAGTTCAATAAACTGTGGTTTGTCGTTCATGCAAAGAAGAAAATTGCCCTATACCAGATTCTTCAGGTTTTGTAGATTGGCAATCAGAAAGCTTTCCAGGAAGTGATGATGATCTAAGAACACTTTTCTGCCTAACCAACTCTCTGGCTCTCTTTGCTGCCAATGCTGCCTAAAAATATATGAACTGAAATCATAAAACGCATTTCCAGAACCAGATAAAACAAAAAATAATCTTTTGTAAATTCAAGCAAATTATTATAGATAAGTGTCTCAAAAATTATACCTTGAGCGCATTGAGCGACTTTGAAAGAATTGCATCAAGGACATCGGGATGCAACTCCAAGTACTCGGTTAGATATTCTTGAATAATTTGATCAACCACCTTCCTTACTTCTGGGTTTCCCAGTCTTGTCTATTAAATTAAAAAGCGAACAGCATTTTTTTGGGTCAGCAATTGACTGGATACTCAATACCATATTTTAGGTCAGCATTTCTTTCCCTTAGAAAATTCATGAAGGAACATAATGAATTTCAAAGAGTTCACCTTCGTTTGCCCTTCAAATTCTGGATTTGAAACCTTGACAGATATCACACAGGTCAGTCCCTCTCTTACGTGCTCGCCACTCAAACTAATGTCCTCCTGGAGATCCAAACACTCATCAGACTAATGATATTGACTAAAAGAAAATACATATTTATATACACACCCATTCACGTATATATACAGACGGAAATATTCTGATTTAACACACCTTAAACGCTTTAGACTTCTTTAAAAGATTATTGAGTGTTCTTGTTAAAGAAGCTTTGACTCCATCAATATGGGTGCCACCATCCACCGTCCTAATGCTGTTAGCATACCCTAACAAGGTATCTGAGTATGCATCTGAACACCTGCAAAGATAAGTGTTGGCATGCCAGTCATCAACATTGAATTTATTTTTTTCACTGAATCTCTCATTATATGAATCGGTTTTCAATCTGGTGATGCCAGGTCAATAATTTAATCCATATCCAGTAAAGTGAAGAAAAAGGAATAAATTTTTACCATTGAAGAGCTAAGTTAACTGAAACTCCATCGGCTTCTTTTCTAAATGCTACAACGTCATGAAGAGGATTCTGGACCAGCAAGGATACAAGTCAATGCTCATAACAAAATGATACAGCTGAATAACAGCTTCACTAGTTCTTTAGAACACAAACATATTCTTGGAAAACTTTTATATACATTTGTCAACCATTTTTCAAGAGCAACGTGAGAATAATATAACTTATCCAACAGCGAACCTCTTTTTTCATATTTATATAATCCTCATTTAATTTGCCAAAAAAATATAACTTATCCAACAATTTTCCTTAGATACACAAACAGTTAATCACAAAGTCTGGGCTATTCAAAATTCAAGGATACCTTATCCTGATTAAGCCACTTTACATATTCCGTTAATCCACCAGCATAGCTGTACTCATTTTTTAGACACTTCTCTGGGTCTTCATCCTCTTTCTCCAGGACGATTGTAACCTGCAAAGAAGAATCATCTCTTCACTATTACTATGCCAAAAATGTTCAAGACATAAGGTATGGCTGTTAATTTTCTTACATGATCAAACAAACAAAAGAGAAAGTGAATCCATACGAAAATGTAAAAAGAAAAAGGTTGTCGTGAATACTGAAGAAAACTCAAATTTTTACCCCAGAATTGAGAAACGCAAGTTCCCTGATTCTTCCTGCTATCGTGCTGTAGTCATACTCAATCGAGGTCGTGAACACTGAAAGAAAACTCATAGTCACATAGAGATGTTGCAAGGAGACCTAATCAAATGATCTACAAAATCTATAACTCATTGCTCCGAAATAAAATAATAATAATTCACAAATACTAGCCTTCTTTGTCAGGCCAAAAATGTATTTGAGTTCCTTGCAGGTCTTTCATATCAGCAGGGAGCTCGTGAGAGACTAATTTTGTCACAGGCCTCCCACGGGAGTACGTTTGTTTGAATTCCTTGCCATTGCGCCAAACTTTAACCTCAAGGTTCTGTTCACAAGAAAATACAAGAAAGAATAACTAAATGAAACTACTAGAAGAACACTGCTGTGATGAGTAACTTAGGGTACCAGCAAATGTATGCATATGGTTTTCAAATGTCAGACTCGAGGAGTACAAATAGTAAGGATTTTACCTCAGATAGTGCATTCACAACTGATAACCCCACACCATGTAGTCCCCCAGAAACACTGTAACCACTGCTTGAACCACCAAACTTACCACCTGCATGCAAAACCTGTAATTGTGCTTGTTTGTGAGGGTAAATTTTCCAATAATCGATAGAAATAAAGCATTCCTGAATAAAATACAAGTTATAATTGAATATCATCAGATGGTCAATATACCGTTAATACAGTCTCCAGAGCAGATTTATTTGTTGCTGGATGCAGGTCAGTCGGGATCTGGGAGAAAAAAACAAATAATGCAAATAGATGAAACCGGTTCAGACAGATAACAACATGTAGCTAAGAATAACTATGTTTCTCAGAGAATACTTAATGAACCCAAATTGCTCGAGAATAGCAATATAAATGAAGAAAATGGCATCCTGCATTAAGTTTCCAGCAAAGCTATACCGTAAGCAACTTTTACACGAAAGATTCAACATTAAAGGAAGATTTTGGGTAAGAGTTCATTCAGCGAGTTAAGGCTACAAAGACAATTAGAGATGTAATTCGACAATACTCTAAGAAATCCTTGTCCCAAGTAGATTATCCTGTAGGATCACTAAGATACGACATTTTTTTAAATTTAGCCTGCTGATAAAAAATGAATTTGCAAGAAATGTTCAAATAAACATAATGCACTATAGGAACAACTTCATGAAGTTGAAGTGTTAAAAGATGAAAAAAGAACTCATTTCACAACATAAGGCTAGTCATAAACTCAATTTACAACCTTTATTATATGACAACTTAGAATGGTAACTACCTACGTCAAACATCATTTCATAAGTCACATACCCCACGCCCATTGTCACTGATGCTCACTGAGTTGTCAGGATATAGGACAACATTAATCCTTGAAGCAAATCCTGCTTGTGCCTCGTCGATGGCATTATCCAAAATCTCATAAACCTTATAATTATAAAAAAAAAACTATGCTATTAGAAAAATGAATCTGTGAATGAATTAAAGGGCACAAGCGACCGGCATAAGATACAAAATGCAAGGACAGAAAGCATACCAAATGATGCAACCCACGGGATCCAGTACTCCCAATGTACATGCCAGGCCGTTTTCTGACAGGCTCCAGGCCCTCCAGCACCTAATTAACCATATATAATCCCTTCTGAGCATGAACAGCTGGAAATCAACTGGTTGAACATTGAAGCAATTACCTGAATCTGCTCCGACCCATATTCTGCTATTTTCTCACGAACTGCCTCGCTGCTAATACTTGATGACATGAATGCTCTGAGAGTTATTGCCTTCCATGCCGCACTCCTACTTGAATCCTCCCTCAACCTAAGACCTCTGAGACGTAAAATACCACAAGCACATCTTACCAAAACAGAGACGCAAATAGAAACGATAAATGCACCGAAGTTTCTTCCTTTCCACTAGATTACCGCAATACAACGTACAAACCAATATCCACGACCAACAATACAGAATAAGAAAATGGGATGATAGGAAGAATGAGAAGAATAAAAAATTACTACCTGCGAAAAATAAACGGCCGCGGGGGACAATAAGAAGATAAATTCAAATTCTGATGTCCATTTGAATGATAACAGTGAATGGAAGCCCAAGGGTAAGCGAGAAAACGCGAGGTCATCATGAGTCTGGCAGGGCTACTAGGTTTGAGAAGCCGAGCCATTCATATGAAACTCTGTTGTGCTGTTTGCTGGATTGTCTTCCTCTTCGCTTACAGGGTATTGTCTTCTTTTGGGCAGGAATTTTTGATTTTGGAGGTTTAAAGCGGGCGAGTGAAGAAGATAAACTAAAACCCTCACAAAACCAATGCCAATTGTTTTTTTTTCTCATCATTTATCATCAATCATCATTTTTGGGTTTGTATTATGTGGAATAAGGCCTGTTTAGAAGGGTAGCTTATTAAAAAAAAGTGTTTTTATAAGAAAGTTCTAAAGCGTTTTTAGTGGGGGCTTTGCTGTAGTAAAAGTTAAAAAAATAGTGTGACAAAATGGATATAATACGGGAAATTTTGTGGTTATTTTGGTATTATTGATTTGTATATAAACAAAATTAGCTTAAAAGTGAATTTTTAAATAATTACAAAATTTTCATCGCCTTCAGCCTCTCAGAAACTACTCCAAGGGAGCTTTTGGCTTTTAGGCTTTTGGGAGTTTTTCCACCGCCAAAAGCCAAAATCGCAAATAGTTTAAAAGAGGCTTATGCAATTGAAAAGCCAAAAAAGGACAAAAGCTGCTTTTTAGGAGAACTTGCAAACAGAACCTAAGTACACAAATGTTATACCTACAAATGATATGCTGTCACGTGTATTTTTTATATTTCTTGCGGCCCATTTTAGTCCGGTATAGAACTGGTGGAGTAAATATCGGCTTCAATTGGGTTCTGTGTATCATCAAAAAAGAGAACAAATTTGGTGCAACATAATTTTGTATTGAGTACAAGATGGGCACTGTGAATTGTGTTGCTGCTGTCCTTTCTTGTCGAGACAATCTTGGAATTGACTTAGATTTTTCATCAGCCTGTGCCCGATTATCTTGATCACTTATTCTAGGAAAAACTTCTCTTCCGTATTTGGTGAAGTTACATGAGAATTTTCACAACGGTTGCTTGCGCGAACCGTTTTCTGTCCATAACGACATGCTTTATTACAAACACTGTCTCAGCCTCTCTGCCAACACGACTTTGAAGTCAGAATTATTGCTCGAGTGACATTCTTCTCCTCAGGCTGGCCATCCTGGCGTCTTTTGTACTTTTGTTTGGCTCTCTCAGTCCTTCTATTGGCGAACATGCGAGCTGATGTGCATCGCTTTGTAGTTTCTTGCTACGTGTGACAGATGACAAAGTATTCGACATTACCACCTGCTGGTTTGTTGCAGCCTTTGTCGATTCTCACACTTATTAGGGATAAGGTGTCAATGGATATTATCGTTGGGCTACCCCTATCTCGCGGGTTTGGGGAAATTATGATGGTGGTTGATCGCCCCTCCTAACATGATCACTTCGGTGCTCTTCCACCGTCATTTCATGTTGCTTAGGTCGCTACTCTTTTCGTCGACACCGTGGTTAAGTTTCACGGCATTCCGTCAGACATTGTTTCATTAAAACCTTGAGCCTTATGGGACAATATTCCAACACGACCACACCCCATTTCTCGGAAACAATCATAAGGACCCCAAAACAATCATCGAGGTTCCTACAACAATGCTCAATTTGGGTCAAACTTTTTTTTGTTGGAATATTGTCCAGAACAGATTTGAGAAAGAATTATTAACTAACTTATAAGAAAATACGGTTTTAATGTTATTCCTTATAAATTGTTCCATATATGTGCATCTGCGTACACTTGACCCGATCCCAAAAGGGGGGCTCTAACATGGTATCAGAGCGGGCAATTTGCGGTCCAAGATTATTTTCAGGGGAAGTCTGGAGAAAATTGGACCCATGGGTGGGGAGCCCATGGGGGTGACCCATATTGGGCATTGTTTCTTGAGGGCTCAATGAGTTCACTTAGTTGGACTTGGAGTATTGTCCCACACAGATTTAGGAAAGAATTATTAACCAACTTATAAAGAAAATGTGGTGGTACAATCTATTATTTCGGACTCAAGATTTTAATTAGAGAAATCCACATTTTTTTTATAAGTTGTCTCACACATGCGCACCTACACACACGTGACCCGAGCCTAGAGAGGGTGTTGGTTTTCTAACAATTCTTTATCTTGATAGTATTCTTCAAAGCCATTTCTGGGAGACCCTGTTTAAAACGAGTGAGACTCATCTTTCTTGCTCCACATCTGATCATCCACAATCCGATTGGCAGATTGAGGTTCTTAATCGTTTGTTGAACAATACTTGCATACTTTTGTTTATGGGAAGCCACATAAATGGTCGACTTTCCTTCGATGGGATGGATTTTCTACCAACACCAGCTACAATAAAAGCATCAAGATTACACATTTCCAGGCAGTTTATGGTATTGTACCACCGACATTGCTTCTGTATTCCTAGGATTCCAGCAAACTTCTCTCTGTTGATGCTATATTGTCTGAGCACGACGAGCTTCTTTAGCTCCTTCATCGTAACATCTTGAAGGCTCAGGTGCGCATGCCGCAGGTGGCGAATTAGCACTATCGTGATGTTGATTTCTTTGTTGGTGATTTGGTCCTCCTCCATCCACGACCCTATCATCAGCACACCGTGGCTCGATGGATTTCTCACATGTTATTCCATCATTTCTATGTGATGTTTAAAGTATTGGAACACGTGGGTAATATGTCCTATCGATTGGAGCTTCCAGATGGTGACCACATTCGCCTCACCCAGTTTTTCACGTTAGCCTACTTAAGGATTTTGTTCCTTATGAGTCGGAATTGTCACCCTTTCTCTTCCGCAAGAATTTTGGCAGAGTATTTCTCATTCGGTTCCTTAGTCAGTGACAGGAGCTCAAACTGTTTTGCAGAATGGTGTAGTGATTGAGAAATGGTTGGTCAAATAGTGGGATTCTCGCACTTCGAATGGATCTTGGGAGGCTGTTGACTTACTTCGTGAGCACTACCCATCATTTTTTCAAGGGCGAGAGAATGTTACAGATATGGCGGTTGATGAAGGGCCACCATCATGACGCTACGACAAGTCAGCCAAAGCCAAATCGTCAATATGATGATTATGAGTTCTACAAACTGTGGTTGTGACGTAATGCACCTTTGATATTTAGTCATTGCTTTAGAATTATGATTTTTTATCTTGATAGAATTCTTCAAAGCCATTTCTGGGAGATCCTGTTTAAAACGAGTGAGACTCATCTTTCTCGCTCCACATCTTATCATCCACGATCTGATTGGCAGATTGAGGTTCTTAATCGTTTGTTAAACAGTACTTGTGTACTTTTGTTTATGGGAAGCCACATAAATGGTCGACTTTCCTTTGATGGGATAAATTTTCTACCAACACCAGCTACAATAAAAGCATCGAGATTACACATTTTTAGGTAGTTTATGGTCGTGTACCACCGACACTGCTTCAGTATTCCTAGGGTTCCAGCAAACTTCCCTCTGTTGATGCTATATTGTCTGAGCACGACGAGCTTCTTTAGCTCCTTCATCGTAACATCTTGAAGGCTCAGGCGCGCATGGTGCAGGCGACGGATTAGCACTATTGTGATGTTGATTTCTTTGCTGGTGATTTGGTCCTCTTCTATCCACGACCCTTTCATCTGCACATTGTGGCTCGATGGATTTCTCACAAGTTATTCCACCATTTCTATGTGATGTTTAAAGTATTGGAACATGTGGGTAATGTGTCCTATCGATTGGAGCTTCCGGATGGTGACCGCATTCACCTCACCCAGTTTTCCACGTTAGCCTACTTAAGGCAATTCCCGGTTTCTCTTCCCAGACAAACGGCACCGCCGACAGCGTCGGCTCCCCTCGGCTGAGGTCCTGCAGGAATGCGGCGGCGCGTGAGGGGCTCACGGGAGCGCTGTAGAAGATGCTCCCATTTTTGTACTGGCATGGGCTGGAGGGCATGCTGACGTACGGCGTCGTAGAGGCGCTATCGAAGTTGAACTCCGACGCCGGAGATGGAGCCATCACGTCCGTTTATTTTTAATAAACGGGCGGATACGGGCTAAATGGGCTAAGCCTGTATCCGCCCGTTAAAAAAACGGTCCAGAGCAGATCGGACGAGAAAAAACGGGCGGGCTTAGGCCCGCCCGTTTTACAAAATGGTCTGGTCCGGGCTTCTGCCCCCAGACCATTTATAAAAACGGTCTGGTCCGGGCTTTTGCCCCCCAGACCATCCTGGCATGTAAGATCCAAATTTTGACGTACCGCCATTTTCGTTCCGTCTGTGATGGGAGGCTCTCTTGCGCACCACAGATCGGGGGTGTATCCAGAGTATCCCGATTTTCAATTCTCATCTCGAGACTGAAGTAGTCGTCGTCAAAATTTCCATCAACTTGCTCGCCATCCGGGTTCTCCTTAGGACGCAAAATAACTTCCAATGTGTGTCTCGTTGAATTCTCGTACTCACGTTGGCCTAAAAATCCCAAAACATCGCCGTCATCACGCAAGAAAATGGTAGACCCAGCATGGTCGCACTTCCTGTTGGGATTACCGCAAAATTAGATCAAATATATCTTTACTAAGTCCAAATCTGTTGTATATGAGATCTAAGAGAGATGCGAACAATATGTTCTCTTCGATTCGGGCAGCTCTTAAATTACATTCGACGTTTGCAATTCTAATATCTGGACGATTCTTTACTTCCCCTAAAATTTGTAATCTTATAAAATAGAGTCAGCATCATCTGCAAACAATAGAAAACAGAGCATCGTATGTAAATGTGGGAAAATCATATATTCGGGTATCACGACGAAATTGGTTGTGTTAAGACCGAATGAATGAACGATGACTAGTCGTGTGAGACACGAAACTATCTGTTCACTTTCACGCTCTCATTCGTATAATATAATGAAGCGATCCTACGGTAAATATCATACGGAAATGTAAACCTCATAGGAAAATGCATGATCCATCTCTCGATTGTAATGATTGTTCCATAAATCAGTTAAAACTCGTAGTCACACGCACCTTCAACAAATAAACCAACTTAAAATGCACTCTTTTCATGTTGGGCCTGTCGATGATCTCTCTGTCTTTCTCTCTAAATACGTTTTTGAACCAGTCGTTGAGTCGAAAATGGTGAAGAAATGGAAAACTGAAATCGAAAAAAATGCAGGTTTTCAATTTTTCGGTCACCGTGTTTCCGTACGATCGTAGATGAGTTTCGTGGGAATGAGTGTAGTTAACTTAGTTGGGTATTTAGTAGAAACCGTTTAGTATATAAAATAAAATATATTCAATTTTTGATTTATTTTTAAATATACAAATTTTGTAATTGTTTTTTTAAAGTTAATTTTCAAAACGAGTTTTCTTTTTGTTTTGCGAATTCTTATTTTTGGTAAGGAATTGTGGACTCAAAATTTCAAACTGTTTGAAGTTTTTGTTCAAATTATTTCACGGTTCAGTTGCTTTTCGCTACTGTTCTTCTCCCCTCTTCAGTACAGTAGAAACAAGTAGAGTAAACCAGCCATTCCATGGCAGCGGCACACTCTTCGTCATCCGCTTCAACTCTTGTAACAGAGACGGTCAGTGGATCTCATCATTTTAAGATTACGGGATATTCATTAAACAAGGGTATTGGAGTTGGTAAACCTCTGACTAGTGAGAAATTCACCGTTGGCGGTTATTCATGGACAATCAGTTTCTATCCTGATGGATACACGAAGCAGGAGAAGGAGGGCAGTGATGCTTATGTTTCAATCTTTGTTAATTTGATTGATGCAACAAATGTGAAGGCGAAGTACGTTGTCGCACTTTTGGATCAAAGTGGAAATAAAAAGCGCGTTGTGAAGGCTCTACGTACTTTTACGAATCAAGGGTGGTAAGCTGCATTTGTGTATATCTGCATATATTCCTTTCAGTTCCTGGTATTAGTAAGCAATTCATTTTTGCTATAGGGGGTGGAATGAATTTCTCAAACAATCGGAGTTGGAAGTGGATTATTTGAAAGATGATTGTTTGCATATTCATTGTCGTATTGGTGTTGTGCTATCGCGCACTGAGGTTCGTGAGATCTGCTCAATACCAGTGCCTCCATCCGATATTGCACAACATTTTGGCAGATTGTTAGAGAGTGGAAAAGGTGGTGACCTGATATTTGAAGTTGATGGAGAAGTATTTGTTGCTCATAAGTTGGTTCTGGCAACTCGTTCACCTGTATTTGAAGCCCAATTTGTTGGATCAACGAAGGATCAAAATTCACATTCCCTAAAAATTGAAGATATGAAAGCACCAGTATTTAAGGTTTGGTTTGGTTTCTTTTGTTCTATATTCATATCTCATGTGTTTTCTCACACTCATGAGTTTACAGGCTATGCTCCATTTCATTTATTTGGACACTTTACCTACGGAGCTCAGCAAAATCAAATCAAAAAATGAGTCCACCTTGATGTTTCAAGATCTTCTTACTGCTGCTGACAGATACAATCTAGATCGACTTCTAATGATCTGTGCAGCTAAATTATGTGATGACATTGCTATTGATACTGCCGTAACAACTTTAGCCTTGGCAGAGCAACAGAATTGCTTGCCATTAAAATTGGCTTGTCTCAAATTTATTGCCCTACCTGAAAACCTTCAAGGTACTGTTCTTTCATTTTGCCTCCGTAAAAATTGCAATTTTTCTTACACGTAGAGCCTGTCACAAAATAGTGCGATGGTTTTGAGTGGACAAGCAAGACTTTCGGGTGTAGAGTATTATTTAACCTGATCAGTTTGCATTGTTACTCACAATTTGTATTTTTGAAGGTGTCAGGAACAGTGAAGCTTTCAAGCATCATAAAGAAAGTCGTTCCATTGTGTATACCGAGTTACTGGAGTATTTTGCTGGATGGAAGCAATGAGAAAGTTTGTACTACAATCAAGTTAGGAACTGGAGTGGTCTGATGGTATTCTTGGTCTTCATTTTTGTTTGGATTTCATTGGCTGTGTACTCCAACTAACGATTACAATTCAAATTACATTTTGTTTCGACCTTGGCTTGATTAATATATCACGAGTTCATTACATTCATTAGTGAAATACTGAAATTATGCAAGAGAATATGAAATAATGGGTGGATCATTGAATGATCTCACCATAATAGTATGATCTTGTATATGTATAACAGAGGGGTATATACAACAGGAGACATCTTCAACATCTTATGTATTTGTGTGCTGCGGAGCAATATCTAGGAGGAACAACAGCATTCAATTGAGTAAGCTCCAACGGGTTGCAATGTCTATTCCAGAGCCAGGTATTTTCATATCTACCTTTCTCTGTAATAGTGGTCATTTTATCAACTGCTAGTTGAAATAGTTGAGGGAATTTATGTGCAAAATTTTGTGCTGCTGCCTGAGCCAATCTTCCTGCGTATTTGGGACTGAAACCAATCCTTCTGCAGTACTTCTTTCTGTAGGTCACTTCTCCATGGACAATAGGCTATTCGGATTGGTTCATTCCCAGTTGCATTCCTGCTTACCATATAGGGATGTTACTGCTCGTGCCCATAACTGTCATATCTATCCTCTAGAAGCCTATAGCCCCATCTCCCAATGAGTGCTAAGTTGAACTGCCTTAAGCTTCTCCAGTAGTCTCCCAGCCACCTAGTCTTTTCTCCAGTAACTCCGAAACTGGCTTCCATGTTCAACCTTGGAATAGCTCCCACATGTACACCTAGGTATATAAAAAGCAATGTAGCAGGTTGGCAGTAAGCAATCTTGTCTGTAGAAGCCGTTTTGTTACTAGCATATTCATGCTAAAGTCCATGCCTTTATTAAAATTCACGTTGAGCCCCGAAATGAGCTCGAAGATCCTTAGTATCCTCTTGAATGTCATTATATCAGCAATAATTCATTATTCTCATTAGTGAATTTCGGACTGCGGGTGTGTAATACACACCTCAGCAGCTCCTGCTCTGTAGCCCTCTAGTAGTCCTTGATACGTTGCAGTTATGATCTCCCTTTGATACGTTCGGAGAGTGTATGATCACTCTCCAAGACGTTTCTATGATATGGGAGTCACCGATCGATGGTGCTCCGATCATTACCCCTGATGATGTTTTGTATACAAATGAGGAGATCATCCAGCATATGTGGATATACTACGGTATGCCGTGCACAGCTGCCGACATTCGAAATCATGGTATTAGAATTTCATCATTCGAACAGTGACTCACACGTGCTGAGGTCGGATTACGGATGCTGACACTGACCAAAAGGTTATATTTTGTGCTCGAGGCATAATGACACTCATTGTTGTAGGCATATTATTGCCGGATAGTAGTGGCAACAAGATTGATATGAGGCATTTGGTATACCTCTGGGACATTCAGCAGGTCCATTCTTATAGTTGGGGATCAGCCATTTTGTGTCATCTCTATCATTTTTTGTGTCGAGCTTCTTCCGATAAGATACGACAGATAGGCGGTGCTATACAGATTCTACAGATTTGGGTTTACTCTCGATTGCATACGATTGCACTGCGCCCCCATATGGATTTTTTAAGATCTCACCGCGATCGGAGGAACATGGCGATGTACGGTATTTTTGGATGCAAGTATCTGTCGATGATGTCATCCCATGATGTCGGCACAAATCGCATCCGGTGGTTGCGCATGGATATAGATTTGTTGATGCTACAGAAGGTATTTATTTCATTTATTTTATTTTGTTTATATTTATATTAATTGTTATTGTTGGTTATTCTACAAAGTTCATCTCCACACCTTATACTACTGTAGAGATGTCTCGGATTTGTCTGGGAGATAGAGGATTGTGGACATATGCTGATCTTATACTTCATTTAAATGAGGTAGAGTTTGTTCACGCTAAACGTGTCGCACACCAGTTTGGCTTTCTTCAAAATATTCCAGATGCCGAAGTGAATCGAGAGTCCGAGACCATTGCTCATTCCTCGAGGGGTGTGCGTAATGCTCATGGTTGGCTAAACGATTTGTGCAGTTCCTGTTTTATTGGCAAAATCGGCATGGTCATATAGTGGGACATCCTGTGTTCACCAATATGGCAGCCACTTTTGCACCGAGGTATGCCACATGAGTTCGAGAGCATGGACGGCATTTTGTGACATCTACGCAGCCGACAGATGATACTGGGAGTTCGTCTGAGGGATGAACACTTCTTGGAGACTGTGTAATATTTTCATTTATAGATTTATCGCACATCAAATATTTGTTTCTTTGATATATTCACTTCTTGTTTGGTTATATTTGTTTGTATATGGTTATATACAACCTCGACCACATTGTCCTCTTTCATCCATTTCATTAGTGTGTCGTGCATGAGGTGAATGTGGACTACATCATCTTTTCTTTCGCGTCTTCATACTATGTGTTAGTAGGAAAGTAGGATTTGAAACCTCAATCTCGGGCCATAGAGAATTAAACTTCATGGAATATGTATCTCTCAACCTCTGAATAGTCATCTCTGGCACACAATACATAGAGGATCATCTAATCTATACGCCCGACATACCTATTCAACACATGAAATTAAAAATTATATATTTCTCCAAATCAACTCTAAACTCCAAATCAACTACAAACCCCAAATCAACCCTAAATCACAAATCAACCCTAAACATACCACAACTGCATGAGAGCAAGGTATCCCATAGCGTGATCACTTTCCACACGAACATGTTCGGCCAACCATCAAAACCTGTTGTCGTACTTTCGATTGTTTAGTTAGAATCTGTGCACGGTAGTCAACTGCTGCGATCGGGTGCTCGAAACATGTAACTTGATGAGATGGTGCACGTTCTGTATCTCTCTCACAAAATTTTGTGGCCTTCTGAGTCCATGATTTACGAATGCTGGTCATTGTAACACAATCACGATTTCGTGCACAGGAATACTTGATGCAACTATCTAGGGTCTGTCTTAAAATTGAAGTGATTGGCAACCTACGTGAACCCTTAAGAACTTCATTGAAACACTCAACTTGATTGGTCGTCATGATACCACAACGTTTTCCATCATCATAAGAGAGAACCCACTTGTCTATATCAATGTCCAACAAATATGCATAAGCTGCAGGATTACATCTTTAAATGCGGTCCATCAGTTGATGAAATTTTACCTTGTTGCACTGTGATCCTGCCTTCCATACCATGGCTTTCAACTTCTTATCCCTGTAGTCCCGATTCACATTTGAACAAATATGTCGTAGACAGAAACAGTGCCAACCAAACTCAGCAAAAGCAAGTACATTAGGGATCGCCTTAAGTATACCTGATCCTCTATCAGAAATAATGCAACTCCGTATATCCTTCGTCACATGTGCAGCAAATCTCTGGAGAAACCATGTCAATGCATCTTCATCCTCGTCATTTACTATGGTAAATGCAAGCAGTAATATGTGACCACTCACATCTGACGTAACTGCTACAAGCAGCTTGTGCTTGTACGGACAGTAAAGATGTGTGCCATCCACAGAGATTACTGGCCTACAATGTCTATATCCAAAGACACAAGGCCCAAATGCCCAAAACACATACTTCAATTTCTTCATGTCGGGATTATCACTATCCTCAATCTCCCAATCTACTATATTTGTAGGGTTCCAATATTGCATGACAACAAGGCACGGTGGAAGTTTTTTTACTCCACTAGTCCATGTCACATGCACCATCTCATTAGCGCGTTTTATTGCAAACCATGCTTTAGAATATGTAATGTCAAACCCGTATCTATCATGGATCAACTGTGTTACATCATATGGGGATAATCCTATACAAAAAAAAAATTTGCTAAAGGTGAACATAATGATATGAGTAATTGTGAACTATCAACTGTAATACCTGAATTTTTGGAGACCAATCAGCACAAGTCATTGACAACGAAAGTTTGTGTAAGATTACGGTGGTACGCAGTTAGTGAACTAGCAACACATGTATAGTCAGGTCCAATGTTGATGATTTTCACTTGCACCCATCATCATAAAACCGACCACTAAGAGACCAGAAACATTGTGGCACACCATTTGGGTGCTTGCATTTTACCGTCCACCTTTCTAAATCGCTTTTTACAACACGAAACTCTCTTTTCGCAATCAAAATATGATATTTCGTAATAGCATGAATCAGACTTGACTTTTCTCTATATAATTGACCAACTTGTAGCGTACCTACATTGTCATCATAACGTTGACTGCTTAATGGAGGAGGGATATCCATCGAGTCAACATGGATAGGATACGTCTTATTGTGCCAAGTTACAGCATCATCAAAATGTTGACTTGCCGGATACAAATGATATATATGTGGATGTATCGGGACGGCTTGCATATTCTCCCCCTCGTCTTCACTGTCAGGTTCAAAATCTATCACATCAACCTCTATCGATCCTTCTGCATCTGCTTCCGGATCAACAAATGCATTTGCTTGTGCATGTTCTTCGTCATGAATTTCCGTAGGGGCGTATGAAAATTGAGAGAAATGGTTAGACGGATAGTAAGGTGAGCACGATGTATTACCAGTATCATGATAATACGGATTTGAGCTATTGGATGCGCCGAAAGATGGTGGCGGCGTATTAAGAACATAAGGATAATGTGATTCCCATTGACCATGCTCGTCATCGACTCTAGAATCACTAAAACTATCACTAAATCTGTATCCGCTCATTGTTGATTTTTGTACTTTGGTATGATATTTGAGGAATGGTGGGGGTATTTATTGGAAGCCTTACTCACTTCCGAACAAAGTACGAAATGAAAGCGAAAATGGCGGCCAAAAATCTTACTCGCTTCCTGAGCGAGTAAGATGTAAGATTTCCTTGCGCAAAATTCATGTCGGTCAACCTTACTCACTCCTGGAGTGAGAAAGTTTCAAAACAAAACTTACTCACTCCCGGAGCGAGTAAGTTGTTCTTAATTACCTGAGTTGGAGCGAGTAAATTCTTAATTACCTGATTTAACCCAAGTAGTTACTTACTCGCTCCCGGAGCGAGTAAAACCAAAAGTTATTCGCTTCGGGTGCGAGTAAGAGGACAAATTAAAACAAAATTATGATAGGACATTCTTAAAAATTTGCCGATCAAAATGTACAAATCGACATACTCGACAGGAACGATTGCCGGAAAAAATGAGTTTAAAGTAAGTAAAATGCAATTTACCCTCTATGGTTTGGGGTAAAGTCACTTTACCCCTTTGTGGTTCAAAAACTACAAATTTACCCCTCTGTGGTTTAAAAAAAAGTCAACGCGCCCTTTAATCTATTTTAATTAAAAGTAACAATGAAAAGACTAAAATACTCTTAATTAAAAAATAAAAAAACTCTTTTATCCCTAAATATCATTTATTATTTTTTTTAAATTAATATAAACTACTAAAATATAAAGTCTTAAAAATTTAAAAATTAAAATTAAAATATTACAAAAATATGCAAAAATAAAAAATAATAACAAAACTTTAAAAATCCATACAAAAATAGAAATAAACAATTATAATTCTATAAAAATAATATAATTATACAGGAAAATTCCATTAAAATTTGGAGAAAAAAATCATTACAAATTTAATAAAATCATAAAATTTTAAAACAAATAAAAATATAATTTTTGTACAACTTGTACAGATTTTTAAAATAGTTATATCTAAAAAAACATTACAAAATTAAATGCTTATAAAATATTTAAAATATTGTATTTCAAAATATTTTTAGTAAAAATATATATAGTATATTTTATTTGGGTTGTGTCTATAGTATATAATGTTAATATATATTTGATTCTTCATATGTATTTGAAAAATACCTAAAAAACAAAGAATTAATTAAATCTTGTTTGCAATTTTTTGAATTATTGAATAATAATTTGACAATTTAAAAAAAAATTAGATGAAAAAATTAAAAAAAATCAATTTTTAGTATTTTTATAATATAAGATGAATAAAATTCAATAACTAATTAGGGGGCAAAACAGTCATTTTCGAACATTTTTTCTCGCCCAATCTCATTACTTGCGAGTGTAATATACGTGGAGTAATTTGCTCTTTTTTTAAACCACGGGGAATAAATTATCAATTTCTAAACTATAAGGGGGTAAAATAATTTTACCCCAAATTAAAGGGGAGTAAATTTCATTTTACTAATTTATTAAAGTATAAAAATCATAATTGGCACACAACTCGAAATGCAGTATCATATCGGGAATCTTCTCGTCAATTTTTTTTCTTCCCAGAAATCGATAAAAAATCGTTTAACTTTAACTGATTTTAACCAACATGTTTGGTGTGATGGTTCAGCACCTCATCTCTTAAGCATGAGGTTGGGAGTTCGATTCCCACACATGTGAATGGAGAAAAACATTTGGTCAGTCCCCTACCACTTAGGGTGCTGACCGAGGGACGAAGGATTAGTCTCCTGACTGTCGGCTGGGGAATACCTTGCAGAACGCAAAAAAAAACTTTAAATGATTTATTTGGTTAAACAGTGGATTAGGTTTTATTATTTAAATGACCCAATTTCCGATAAAATATTTTGGGCCTTAATGGGCGTAACAAGCCCAAGTCGCAATAGCAATTGTGACTTGTGATATGGTTTAGGGGGCGTACAGTGCAAAAATGAATTGTATAGTGTGCAGTGTCTATGTGGCACTCTGAAATTAGTGTGGCAGGTGGGCTAGTGTTTAACACTTTTGCGCAGACCTGCTGACCGATCCAAATGTCCAAATCCTGCAGTGGTACGAATGCACTGCATACTATACAATTATTTTGACATTATATACTCCCCAAATTCCTGTTGAGAATACCCTTTAAAGGCGGATTTTTTTCTCAGTCCGACACTATGGGACCGAAATATTCACTATCAGACCGAGTTCTAATTTCGCCCATCGGATATTCATCCGACGGCCGAAATTAAAAGTCACTTAAGTGACTGCTTCGCGGGTCAAAATCCGCGGTTCGGGTCACGGGTTTTGACCCGCGAAGCCAAATAAAGTTTTTTTTTGCTCCTTTTCTTTCGGGATGAGTGGAAACAAGTATCGTCCTGCTCAACTCGTGTCGAAACAATCCCATAAAAAAAAGTCCGGCTGCCGTTTTGATTCTCATTTTGCAAATTTTGAGAGTATATCATACAAAGTCAAAGTTTTTCTTATTTATCCGTGATCAAGTTTGATTCTTTAGTTTTTTGTTTTAATTTTTCATACTGTATCACACGAAGGCAAGATTCCTTGTTCATCCAGAATTTTTCGGGGCACCAATCTTTCCTTCTGATTCCGTTGAATTCTGTTAAAGATTTGATTTTTTTTTCGCCTTCTGGACGCCTTCTAATTCCGTTGAATCCTTGTATGATTTTTTTCGCCTTCTGGATTGTTTCATAAGCAAATCGAGTTCATTATTTTCAGTGGGAATTAGTTTGGTTATCCTTCAGTTTCGTCCTATCACTTTTCCTGCACTTCAAGCTGTAAAGTTCCTTCCGATGAGATTTCTGTTCATTGAGAAATTAACATGTTTATCATGAAGTATGACTTTGCATCATAAGTGAGATGTATTGTCATCTCGACAACATTATACATGATTCATTAGCAATATATAGCTGAGGAAATTGTTGTTTGTCAATTTTAATTGCAGCAGTTTGATTTAAAACAAAAAAGTTTTAAAAAAAAAAATTTTATTGACTTCGCGGGTCAAAACTCGCGACCCGAATCGCGGGTTTTGACCCGCGAAACATTCACTTAAGTGACTTTGAATTTCGACCATTGGATGAAGATCTGACGGCCGAAATTAGAACATAGTGAATATTTCGATCCCATTGTGTCGGACCGAGAAAAAAATCCCTTTAAAGGCCGTATTCAACCCAGCGATTACAAAATAAAAACTGCAGTTGATTTTTAGTACGGAATTGTGGACTCAAATTTTCAAACCGTTTGGAGTTCGAACTTTGGAGTTTTTGTTCAAATTATTTCACAGTCCTGAAAAGGCCGTTGCTTTTCTCTACTGTTCTTCTCCATGTCAGCGGCATCCTCTTCAACTCTTGTAACAGAGACGGTCAATGGATCTCATGATTTTAAGATTACGGGATATTCATTAAACAAGGGGATTGGAGTTGGCAAATTACTGACCAGTGAGAAATTCACGGTTGGGGATTATTCATGGACAATCAGTTTCTATCCTGATGCAAACACGAAGCAGGACAAGGTGGGCAGTGATGCTTATGTTTCAATCTGTGTTAATTTAATTAATGGAACAAATGTGAAGGCCAAGTTTGATGTCGCACTTTTGGATCAGAGTGGAAATGAAAAGCGCGTTTGGAACATTCTACCCCGTACTTATACGATTGGATGGTAAGTTGCATAATGTGTGTTCATATGCATATTCCTTTCAGGTTCCTTGTAGTTGACAATTTCGTAGTGTAATGGACAAAACAGTGGAGGATTTGTGTTGTGTTCATTTATTTCAGTATATTTTTCCGCACTTTTTAGAATTTTAAGCATGCAATTCGTTCATTGCTATAGGGGGTGGAGTGAATTTCTCAAACAATCTGAGGTGGAAGCTGATTATTTGAAAGATGATTGTCTTCATATTCGTTGTCGTATTGGTATTGTGGTATCTCGCACCGAGATCGGTGAGATCTGCTCAATAGCGGTGCCTCCATCCGATATTGCACAGCATTTTGGAAGACTGTTTGAAAGTGGAAAAGGTGGTGACCTGATTTTTGAAGTTGATGGAGAAGTATTTGTTGCTCATAAGTTGGTTCTGGCAACTCGTTCACCGGTATTTGAAGCCCAATTTTTTGGATCAATGAAGGATCAAAATGAACATTCTATAAAAATTGAAGATATGAAAGCACCTATATTTAAGGTATGGTTTGGTTTCTTTTGTTCTATTATCATATCTCCTGTATTTTCTCACACACTCATGAATTTACAGGCTATGCTCCATTTCATTTATTTGGACACTTTACCTAAAGAGCTCATCGAAATCAAATCAAAAAATGAGTCCACCTTGATGTTTCAAGATCTTCTTACCGCTGCTGACAGATACAATCTGGATCGACTTCTAATGATATGTGCAGCTAAGTTATGTGATGAAATTGCTATTGATACTGCCGTAACAACTTTAGCCTTGGCAGAGCAACACAATTGCTTGCCATTAAAATCGGCTTGTCTCAAATTTATTGCCCTACCTGAAAACCTTCAAGGTATTTTTTTTTCATATTGGTTTTGCCTCCATAAAAATAGCAATTTTTCTTACAAGTATAACCTGTCGCAATTAGTGGCGATGGTTTTTGGATGGACAAGACTTTCGAGAGTAGATTTTTCAGCTGAAACTTGAAAGGGTTCTTGGATCCTTGCATTGTTGCTCACTATTTGTATTTTTGAAGGTGTTAGGAACAGTGAAGCTTTCAAGTATCATAAAGAAAGTCGTTCTATTACGTATACCGAGTTACTGGAGTATTTTACTGGATGGAAGCAATGAGAAAGTTTTTACTACAATACAAACAAGTTAGGAACATGAAATGGATGGATATGTATGATGGTATTCTTGATCTTAATTTTTCCTTGGATGTCATTAGCTTTTTACTTCAACAATCAATAGTGAACTACGGTTACAATTAGAATTACAATTTTTTTAGACATTGACTTGAACAAACCAAAATACACATTGGCTGTTTACTTCAGCAGGCTGTTGTTGCTAAGGTTCAGAATCAAATATTGAGGAGAATATAGTGCTGGATTTGCATGCACTTTCATTAGCTTGAGAATGTTGTCGTGGATTGATTAGGGGTGGAACGGTCCTGGAACCGGTAGTACCGAGAACCGAGAGCCATTATCCCATTTTCCCGAAATTATCGGGAATTTGGGAAAACGGGACGATTCTGGTGCTTGAAATTCGGCTCTCATCGGGTATCGGTACGGTTCCGGGTACCGTATACCCTTATCGGGATATACCTGATAAGAGTTTAATTTAAAAAAAATAAAAAAATAAAAGAAATTAGTGTAATAGTCAAGGAAAAATTCGGGATTCTGTCCTTTATCGGGATTCTGTCCCGAACAGATACTCGCATTCCCGAAATTCGGGAATGCGGGTATTGGGGATGGTTCCTGTATCGAATTTTCGGTACCGAACCTTAACGGGACGGTAACGGGTATTGCCAATACTCGTACCGTTTTCCCGTTTGTCCACCCCTAGTTGGAATTTGGTGCAAATCTTTACTTAATTTCAATTTAGGTAGTAATAGTAACGTGAAGAGAGTTTATATGACATTTCTTGGAACCAAATTCGCAGCGTGTAGCATAATAGTGAAACTGACTTTGCTGTAGGAATTTGAAATTTCCCAATAGAACGGAGTAAAGATGATCATCTTCATATTCATTGTGGTGGTGGTGGTGTTCACTCACGCATGGAGATCTGCTCAATACCAGTACCACCATCTGATAATACTCCACAGTTTGGAGAGTTGACGGTGGAGATGGAAGTGATATGAATTTTGAAGTTGATGGGCAATTTTTTTTTTTTTTTTTTTTTTGTACAATGGAAGCAAAAGAGTGCAAAAAAAACCCGTTGCAAAGTATCATTCTTCAAAGGAGGGTCAAAAAATTGAACGGTTGGGAGTAGTAGTACCATCAGAAGCACCGACAGAGGCATCCAAGTAGAGAGGACGCTGATCAGAGGCGGCCCATGCAATGAGGTGAGATTGTTGCATGTCCGTTTGTGCTTCTTGTTGATCAAGTCCACGAGAAGCTGCAAAAGTGGAGCCTGAATAAACTTGATCCAAAGACAGTTGAATCTGATCATCCCTCAATTGGGCAGCAACATCATAGAATTGCACTAGCTCAAGTGATCATCCCTCAATTGGGTAGCAACATCATAAATTGAAAAAAAAAAAACATGACTCTTTTTCCTGAGGTAATTTTTTTTTTGTGCACCGCCTGGAATTAAAGACCGATACTTGCGCGTGGACTTGCCAAGACCGAGATTGTTAGATCCACCCTTCCAAAGCCCAAGAGTAATTAAGAATCCTAATTACAGTAACTAGTTCCTCCCGAGTCACCATGGAGCATGAGGAGGAGATGAAAAACAAAGAATTCTCGGTTTAAACTTAGTTGGGATGTTAGCTGTTTGTACTACCGTTCTCTTTGATGATTTTGAAGGAGGAGCAAGCGAAGGCTCGAAAGCCGGAGCGAAAGCACGCTTTTCGTTCTCTTTCCTGAGAAACAAAGGTATTCGTGCTTGCCTCTTTCTTTGAATCCCAATATTTCTGAAACCCGGAGACAAGACGGTGCTCACGATTTTGATAGTCATACCAGTGATTTGGAGGAGATCTCTTGAAAAGTGTTTAGTGCCCACTATGTCTCCTTGTTTTCATAGAAAATAGATGATCGACTTTCATGCTATACTTTTTGTCTAATTCTGGGGAAAATTTTTGATTCTGCTACAAAAATGGGCCGAATTTTTGAAAATGCCACCTACCGGTCTTTGAAACACCGATAAGAGCAACCGGTCTTCCAAACACCGATATCTTAACACACCGATCTTCCAAAGTCCGGTCGTCATTAACATTCTTAATCACAAGGATGAAGAAATACCGGTATTTGCAGCTTCGGGTTAAAATTCTTCATTACTGGTGTTGATTTTCTGCAGAAGAGCAAAATCCGCCTAGAGTAACGAGTTCTTGTTTAACGTTTGGTATGCACTTCCCCCCAAAACGACGTCGTTTCGAGGGGATTGCATAGTGTGCAGTGCTAAAATCAATTATTTCCCTAATTCTGGGAACGGTAAGAACTTGAATTAAAAATTCTTTCTGCCCGGTAAATCAAGGAAAAATTTTAGATCCAAAATCTTACATCCAAATTAACGATGTTAGGTCCAGAATTCAAATTCTGATCATTCAGGTGTTTTGAATCACCTGGATATAACAGGATCATAAAATCTCTAGGTAAATCCAGTGTTCGAGAATGCGTTGGGCGGCCCTAATGCGTTTTCAGGCCGCCCAACGCCCAGACCGCCTAGACGGCCGCCCAGGCCGCCTAGGCGGCGCTCAGCCGATTGGCTGCATTTTATTTTTTTTAATTTTTTTGCTGTTTTTTGATTTTTTTTCTTTGAAATACTATAATAAATAAATTTAAAAAAACTTTTATTAATTTTATAAACATAATAATATTTTTTTTTTACTAAAAGAATTTATGAAAACATTTTCATTTTTTCTAAACTACCTAACGTTCACTTTTAGCTCTTATTTATAGGGTTTGATGGGGCTGCTTTTCTTTTTGAAACCGATGTGGGACAAATGCACAGCAAACCAGGCCCCTCCTTCCCCTATAAATAGGAGGTACCAGGGTAGAGATTTTACTCTGCCTGGAAGTCTGCTATTTGTAGGCTGTATAGTTCGGCGGCCCAAGCCTTTAATGTTATTGGGCAAAGAGCCCAACTCGCATTAAATAAGTTTTAAAAAATTTTTGTTGGGCTGGTGTGCACTGTTAGGCTGTTTAGGCAGCCGTTTTCGGGCTGTTTGGGTTGTTCAGTGTGTCTGGGCTACTCTTTTGTTAGTCCAAACCGCATTATCACCCGCCCAGGTCCAAAGCGGGCCGGATTTCTGTCTTTTGCCGCTTTCTCGAACCCTGGCTAAATCAATGACCGAAACAAGGAAGCCTTAATTGAAATGCGTGGACTTCCATCTGACTCCCTCCTGTCGTTGGGTTGAACCCCTAATTCAACCTTCCTACTCTGCCATCCTTTGTGATCGTCTACCTCCCGATTTGCAATCCTTTGCAATCCCCTGCCTCTCGATTTCCAATTTGCAATCCTTTGCAATCTCTCCAGCAGTTTCCTCATCATGTTATCGTCAATTTGCAATCCTTTGCAATCTTCATCCTGCACTGCTTCTGATGATATCAATTTCGTATTTCGTTAACCCAATCTGCCAATTTTCTCTCATTTCACCAACTCTACTTGCAAGGTTCAGTTTTTCCATTAATTTGCTCCACTGGAATCAGAGCAAGATTAAATTCCTAAATCATGCATACTAAGAAAATTTTAATTATTTTAAAAGCACATAACATTTAATAATAATTAAAAGCTTTAAATTAAAAGCACTTAGCCATTAAAATAATTCTAATATATGCATCCTCTATTAATTCTAAATTAACTGCTATACTTAATAAAAATTAAAATAATTTAATTATTTTGTAATTAAAACAATTTTAATTAATCAATTAATGAAAAAAAAATTAAAATTAAAATTTTAAAAAAAACAAAAAGGATGAGGACGTGCGGCTAAACCTAGCCGCACGTCCCCATCTTCCTCCTTTAATGGGATTCTCTCCCCCGTTGGCCGTTCGGTTTCCTTCTGTGAAGGATCCGTTGCCGGATTTTACGGTACCATCTTTATCTCAAAGGATTTGAGGCCGGATTTCACGGCACTATCCTTCTTCCGTTGTCTTTTCGGATCGTGGTCGTAATTTCGGCCGATTACCTGTACATCTGCCCGATTTTCGCCACGAGAATTCTGCTTTCGCCCCAGTTTCGTTGCGCCCCGCCCGCCTCACCGCCGCTACGCCGTATGTCGTTCCCAAACGATGATTTTACCTACTGAATTTTACGAAAAAATTGTAGAGCTGCCCGGTTTTGGTGGCACGTGCGTTACACGCGCTGCCCCGGGCAGTGTTTTCTTCATTTCTGTTGTCGCCGGATACGAAATTCGGCGACGCGCTGCGAAATTTTCTCTTAAAATCCTTGGCGGTGGTGGCACGTGACGAACATGCGCCGCCTGTTGGTCGATTCTGATAGGATTCTTCAAGCGCGTACGGCAGCGGTGGAGGGAGGGAGCAGCCGAATCTGCACGGCGACTCAAAAAACGTTAGGGATGGCCGAGAAATGGCCGAATTCGGGCTCCGCGTGACGAACACGTGCGGTTTTTCGGCGGCGTGTGCGTCACACGCATTGCGTCCGGCCGGTCAGTGATTCCGAATATGTGCAGATCCGCGAGACGGGCAGTTTCGTACCGGAAAAAGAAGATGAACAACTTGATTAGAATTAACACAAACGAATCTGGATTAATACAGATCCGGGAGTGGTTCCGATACCACTGTAGATCTATATCAAATGTAATAGAACGAATCTAATAAATTAAGTACAATGAATATATTTTGATTATTGCGGAAGCTTGGTAGGAAATCGTATTCACTCGGACTGTAGAAATCACAGTTGAAAGAGGCTAGAAAAAGTCTCTTTGATGTTCACGAATCAAACCTCTTCCCCGGAGGATGATTAGGACGCAAACAGAGAAATTTTAATTTTCTGGTTCTCAACGCATGAGTAAGAATGAGAGTCAGTGTATCCTTTAGGCCTAGGTGCCTTTATATAGAGGATTAGGTAGGCTTAGTTGGTAGTGGACTTAGGTTAAGTTAAATAAACTAATTAATTAATATTTGTAACATGTAAAACCCAACAGTTGGTTTAAATCTTATCAATTGATGATATAACTTTGAAAGTTAATCAAACATTATTTTTATAATAAAAAATTTGTTGAGATGTCGTGTGACTATTCAATGTATCTAACATTGGATAGGAATTCTAAAAGGTAAAAAAATGAAAAATAGATTAAAAACTAAAATTATCTAATGGGGATAGTACGGTCCGATCGTATGGACTCATAATAAAGCGGTGTTCGCGCATGCCCGGATATGGACGTGAACACGTCTAGTTTTCCAATCAACATATTCAGACACCGTAAAAATAGTGGCGGACGGACAAAAATCTGTCCACCCGACATTGCTACTTCTAGGTGATTAGCAATGAAGAACTAGATGGATATTCTTGGCAAAACAATTCCAAAACGGATGGGTAAGCTTTAACCCAAATATATATATATTTTTACATATTTTGGAGGCCAAAAACTTGCCAGGATTACAAAAGAGTGATTTCACGGGGGATCAAAAACATAGGAATGACGATAATGGATATCTAGGGGGGCTAATCCTTGCTCAGAGGGGACACGGCTGATTCCATTTGAAAGAGGTCTGGGCTCAGGGTCCGTCGTATACACCATTACAACCCAATCCGGTAGTGCTAGACTGGACTTGGCAAAGTGATCAGTTGTGAGGTTACAATGTCTGGGAATGTAGCAGAAGCTAATCCTAGTGAAGTGGTTGGACATCATGGCGATACAGCTCACTATTTGGGGAGCGCACCCAGAACGGTCGCCGTTCTGCAGGAGTTCCAATGAGGCAGTCGAATCTGTGAAGCAAAAAAGTTGTGTCCATCCATAATCCAGCGCCAGTTGGAGGCCTTGGTAGATGGCCCATAATTCCGCATAGACGACATTACAGCGACCAAGCCGGCAGGCAAAAGATAGGAGCTGATTACCTTCACTATCTAGAATGACACCTTCGATGCCTGCCTTCTGGGAAGTGACAGAAACCGCACCGTCTGTGTAAAGAGAGACGATAGTATGAACTGTGAGGCTACTAGACTGGCTCGGAGGGGGGCCTTCGCGTGCTGGGGGAGCCATGTTGGGAGCCGACGGGCAAAACTCCTGCCGTAGTACCTGTTTTCTTATGGACAAGTTAAAGACACGGTTAGTTTCCCGAACCAATGCTATGATTCTGGGCTTAAGACTTGTCATCTCTGTCTTGGTGTCCCTGAAGATTTCAGAGTTTCTGTTCGTCCATATAATCCAGCATGTATGGGAGAACCAGGATGTCCAGCTAATACCTTCCTGCATTAAAGGAGAGGTCAGATTAAGTACCAACCAGTGATGGGGATGTACCTCGTCCCAGAAATTTGACGGCAAGGACGAAGCAACTCCCAACCACACTATGCGGCTACGGTAGCAGTCCCGAAGGACGTGTAGCAAAGTTTCGTCGTGAGAGCACAGATGACATGCGGGGGAGTCCGCTATTTTGCGTCTGAAATGCTCATCATTGATCCACAGCGCGCCATGTAGTAGTTTCCACAGGAACAATTTTGTCTTCTCAGGAATCTGCAGCTTCCATATTCTTCTCCAAACTGGAGATTGTTGCTGCCAGTTGGAGGCTGATAGCCATTCATAGGCGGATGCCATGGTGAAGACACCTTTTGGAGATGGGAGCCAACATCGCCTGTCCGATCCTCTAGAGTCCCCATAGGAGGGGGAATAGTGATAATCTCCTCAACCAGTGGTGTGGGGAGAAGTATCAAAAGTCTTTCCGTATCCCACTTCCCTGTTGAATGTACAAAAGAACAAGGCATGTCATCTAGATTAATGATATTTGAAGAAAGGCATACCTGAGTTATTAGCAAGGTGCCCGAAGGGAGCCACTTATCCGTCCAAAAATAGCATCCTTTGCCATCCCCTAGTTGCCATGCGAGCCCGTCACAGAATAGACTCCAGACACGTTGAAGCTGCTGGCATAGGGGAGAGCCTTTCCTGATAGGGAATCCTGTTGAAAGGTCTGCTTGAGTGAGATTATACTCTGCCAAGAAAACTAGCTTCCACAGTTTTGGAATTGAGGATATAAGATCCCAAGCAAGTTTGAGTCCACCACAGTCCTTAGGCTGGCAGACGGCTTCCCAAGCTACCTGGTGCGGTTTCCTTGTGCCTTCACTGTCCCCCCACAAAAAACCACATTGTATCTGCTCTAGCTCCTTGCAGGTAGTTTTCGGGAGGAGATTCGATTGCATTGTATAGGTAGGAAGACTTTCTAGGACTGATTTACAGAGTGTTGATCGTCCTGCCATCGAGATGCAAGATGGGTTCTAGGTTCTGGCTTTATTTCTCACTTTTCCAATGAGTCCTATATAGTGACTTCTTTTTTGTCTCCCATGTAGCATTTCTATGCCAAGATATGAGCCAAGAGATTCCGTTGTCTGCACTTGAAGTATATCACAGATTCGTGTGGCCTCGTGTGCATCCAAGGATGGGGAGAGAAGGACCCAAGACTTGTCAGAGTTCACACGCCAAAAATGTCTGTAGGACTTGCCGTACTATCCTGGCTTGCGATACAGAAGCTTCACAGAAGAGGACAAGGTCGTCGACAAACATCACATAGGAGAGCTGAAAACCTTGTTGTCCAAAAAGCATCGGCTTCCATTTTGCTTGGGAAACCATTGAATTAATCAAATGTGTCAGCCTCTCCATACACAAAACAAATATGTAGGGAGAGACAGGATCGCCCTGGCGCACTGCCCTTTGTGGATTGAAGGAGTCTCCTAGTTCACCATTCCATAGGACTTGCAATGAGCTACTTGTTAGGGAATCCATAATAATATCCAGGAAATATGAGGGGATCCCTACTTTCATGAGAGTTTCCTTGATGAAGTCCCATCTAAGCATATCGAATGCTTTTGAGAGGTCTATCTTAATAGCCATCCATTTCTTGCGTCTTCTGCTTGTCCAAATCATATGAACAACCTCTTGAACTATAACAATGTTTTCCACTATACTGCGACCTTTTATGAAGCTTGTTTGAGTGGGGAGCACTAATTCAGGCATAATACTACTCATTCTGTTTGCAATGAGCTTTGTTAAGATCCCCACATTGATCAATGTTAACGACCGAAAATGAGAAGCTTAAGTTGGAGGTTTGACTTTGGGAGTGAGAACTATAACCCTCTTGTTGAGAGAGGGATCCAGCTTTCCTACTGCAAAAGCAACTTGAATCATCTTAAGGAGTTGTGGCGCGATGACCTCCCAATTGGTTTGATAGAAGCTAGGATTTAAACCATCCGGACCAGGAGCTTTTTGTGGATTCATATCAAATGTCGCCCGTCTGATTTCATCTAGTTGAACTTCCTGTTCAAGCAGCCTTTTGGACTCTAAAGAAAGTTCAGGGAAAGCATTGATTACCGGGAAGCCAGACGTAGGGACTGTACTGCTGTCACGATAAAAATTTTGATAGAATGCCGTGATCTCACTTGCTATCCGTCATGAGTCTGTAGACCAACTCCCATCAGAGAGCTGCAATTTATGTACTTTCATTTTGGACCTCTTCAGGCGATGAACTGAATGAAAATGTCCGGTATTCCTATCACCCTGGACTGCCCAGATTGCTCTTCTATTTTGTTGCTTGAGAGAGTATTTCCTCCAGTTGTAGCCTCAAGGACATCTCTAATTTGGATATACAAGAATGCCTTCTGTGCGTTGGCAAGCTTTGTATTCCATCAAGTCTCCCTAACAATCTCCGTTTCTTGATGTTTAGATCCCCACAGATGGTTTTCCAGACACTAACTTCATGAAAGAAAATAGATAGAGCATCTTGGTAAGAGACTTCTCGAGGCCATATAGAGGAGAACCATTCTTTCCACCCCAGATGAAGCTCCCAACAATTTAGGTAACGAGGTCTGGAGGGACACCCGGGAGGAGCTTGGGAACCATTAAGTTTTGCAATTAGTGCACAGTGGTCCGAAGATATATGTGCAGAGTGCTGGACTGATAGGCTCCCGAAGTAATTAGCAGCTTGTTCATTTATCAGCATCCGATCTAGCCGTTCCAAACACAAACATCTCTTCCATGTAAATTTAGATCCAGTGAACCCTGCATCTAAAAGATTATTCGTGCACAAGAAGTTCCTGAATCTCGGGCAACCTTTAGATGGTTTCCCCCTATCTTCTTCGAGGGGTCGATGATTGAATTAAAATCACCCAGAAGGATCCAAGGAGAATGGATGCTGTTTGCCAAACCCTGCAAAGTCGCCACAGAGTCTTCCTTGTGAGGGCTTCCGTAGACAGCAGTGCAGAGAAAAGTTGGGCCAGTTGGAACAGATATGCAGACATGCAGGAATTGCCAGTTGTTTTCCAGAATTCGAACTTGTATACCATCCTTCCACATTATCCATATACCTCCAGAAAAACCAGCAGCTTTAATGCGATGGGATGAGGAAAATTTAGTGCTTCTGATGATGCGGTCAGCCTCGTCACCATTAACTTTCGGCTCTAGAAGTATGGCCACATCAATCCTGTGAGTCAAAATGAAAAAGTCAAGCGTAGCTAAAGTTGTTACATTGGATATGCCTTGGCAGTTCCAGCTAAATAGGTTTATTGGCATAAAATATTTTGGGGGGAGGGGAGGTGATGAAAAATAAAAACTCCCTGAAAGTTTATGTCACTGGACGAGCAGTGCATCCTGCTCCTCGTTGCCATCCTCTTGTTCCATGGGATCTATGAGCGGGGGGATATCCTCCGTGAGATCCATGGCGAGTGGAGCTTCGGGGTGAGGTCGGAACTTCACTCTTCCTTGTTGCCCCACATAAAATTTGGTAGGGAGATTGGGGTTATCCGGGTCTTTCTCTGTATGAGTTAGGAGCGAAGAGGGCTTTGCAGGGGGATTAGGGTGGGGAAGTATGGCTTTGGAGTGGTTAGTAACTGTTTCAACTTCCATATTTGTTTCTGTGGATGGCAGCACATGATTATCAAAGCTAGGTGGGGTAGGCTGCTGAAGGGCATGTTGGGGATGGTTTGGGGGATTGGTAAGGGGCATTGGCGACCCTTTAGTTGGATCATCAGGATTCCCAGTAATTGTGATGGACAGGGTTTTTTGCTGGCCCGCATTAATGCTTTTTTGGCTCGGGGTCCCCTGTTTATTCTGATAGGTAGTGTCCTTCGTTCTGCCTTGTTTGTGCGTGTAGCTAGCGCCTGAAAAAACAAGAAAATCCCGGTTAAAGCTAGATGAGTCGAAAATAGGAAGTTTTGTTTTCCATGTATCTCTTATTGCTGGATTGTCGGCTTCAGACTGAGCATTCACACTGAGGGCTTGGTAGCGAGAGGCCATGACATAGGAGGGCACATGCTGCGATTTTGGTTGTTTCCCCCCAAAGAGCCCCTGATATTTGAACTGGCCATTAGTCTGGTCCATAGGTGCCGTCTGAGTCCTTCTGCTTTTCTTGTCGGCCAGAAGCCAAGGACCGTGCTCCGTAAGGGAAGGACCATCATGGGTTGGCGAGCCACTGTTCTTTGCAGGGACGGAGGATTGTTTCGCTACAACAGTGGGAGGTGTTGTCTCTGCCCTCGCGATTTCCGGAGAACTGCGTGGATCAGAGGTAACCGGGCTCGTATCAGTAGTTGCTGGCACCACAGGGGAAAGGGCCATAGGATTGTTATATGGGCACTCCTCCTTGCCATGGCCATACCTACCACATTTGTAGCAAATGTTATATAAGTCTTCATATTGCACAGCATAGGCGATACCATCAATAAACAGGTTGGGAATAAGCGGCTTGCTCAAGTCAATTTTGAGGGTAATCCTTGCATATTGACCATGCTCTGTGTATATTCATCCGTGCGGAGGAATTCACCTATAGGTGAGACAATGGCCCTCAATAGGTCTTTCTGAAAATAATCCGGGGGTAAACTAGGGAGCCAAATCCAAATTGCCACAGACGAGAGTTTTTTCCCTTTAGTGCTGAAATTCCTCTCCCATGGGTGCAAATGGAGGTAGTGACCCATAAGTTGATAGAGGCCCCCTGTTAGAATGTTGGTATAATCAGCTAGACCGTCGAGCTTCAACAAAGTGTCACCATCGGCAAGGTCCATGAGGTGAATATTCCCCTGAGGCTTCCAGAGGTCCATAAGTTTCTGGTATAGGGTTCTATAGTTGAAGCTTCGTCCAAGAGGTTTCAGTATGAGGCTGTAAGCCAGATTCTCCGTGATTTGACGATGAACATTTGCAGAAAATATAATTGAGGGCACACCATTAACAGACTCATGCTTGACATCGCCTTCTGCGAGAGAGATAGGTTTTGAGTGCAAACCTGAGAACTGGGCCTGCGGGTGGGATCCTTGTAAGCCTTACAGAAACTTCTCTTTAAAGCTCAGTGGCTTTTTCATGCTGCTGGCGTCCGACGGGTTTCCGGAGGGACCAGCGCTCACATCACCACTCACTTTCACTGGGGGAGTGTCTGTGCCTACCGGGGGTTTATCCTTGATCTTAGTGGTCGTCGGATTCTGGATCTCCGTCATGCGGGGATCCAGATCTGAGTCAATTTCCATAGTGCAAGCCGGGAGGTTGAAGAGAGAAGTGAGAGCGAAAACCCTAGAGAGAGAAGTTATGTTGTTCTATAAAGTCCACATGTTTTTAACCCAAATATTTTGATAAATAGAGTGTGTTTGTATTTATTATTTAAATGACCCAATTTCATATAAAAAGATTTGGGTCTAAATGGGCTTAATAAACCCAAAGCGCAGCGCGATAGACAATAGCTTTTGTTTGTCAGAATACCCTTAAAACGCCGTATATAACTGCAGTTGATCTTTGGTATGGAGTGGTTAAGGACTTGTGGACTGTTTACTGTTTTAGTTAGAGTAATGATGGAAAGATTTGTAATTATCAGGATTATAAATCTTTCTAAGGATTTGATTACCATAGTCTTCGGATACTAGTATAGATAGACTGCCTCTATATGTCTCTACCTTGTATATTTGTTGAATGTCATTCTCTATATTCATGGACTAAAATTTTCAAACCGCTTGAAGTTTCGTTCAAATTATTTCATTGCTTTCTGCTTTTCTCGACTGTTCTTCTCCCCTCTTATCAAATTCAGTAGCGTAGAAACAAGTAGAGTGAACCAAACCATTCCATGGCAGCCGCATCCTCTTCGTCATCCGCTACAACTCTTATAACAGAGATGGTCAGTGGATCTCATGATTTTAAGATTAAGGGATATTCATTAAACAAGGGGATTGGAGTCGGTAAATCTCTGACTAGTGAGAAATTCACGGCTGGCGGGTATTCATGGACAATCAGTTTCTATCCGGATGGATACATGAAGCTGGACAGGGAGGGCACTGATGCTTATGTTTCAATCATTGTTCATTTGATTGATGGAACTAATGTGAAGGCGAAGTTTGATATCGCACTTTTGGATCAGAATGGAAATGAAAAGCGTGTTTGGAAATTTCTACTCCATACTTTTACGAATCAAGGGTGGTAATTAGCATAATGTGTGTTTATATGCATATCCCTTTCAGGTTCCTTGTAGTTGCCAATTTCGTATATGTAATGGACAAAACAGTGTAGATTTGTGTTTTGTTCATATGTTTCGGTATATTTTTCTGCACTTTTAAGAATTTTAAGCATGCAATTCATTTTTTGCTCTAGGGGGTGGGTTAAATTTCTCAAACAAGCTGAGTTGGAAGCAGATTACTTGAAAGATGATTGTCTTCATATCCGTAGTCGTATTGGTGTTTTGGTATCTCGCACCGAGGTTCGTGAGATCTGCTCACTACCAGTGCCTCCATCCGATATTGCACAACATTTTGGGAGACTGTTGGAAAGTGGAAAAGGTAGTGACCTGATTTTTGAAGTTGATGGAGAAGTATTTGTTGCTCACAAGTTGGTTCTTGCAACTCGTTCACCTGTATTTGAAGCCCAATTTTTCGGATCAATGAAGGATCAAAATTCAGATTCTATAAAAATTGAAGATATGAAAGCACCTATATTTAAGGTATGGTTTGGTGTCTTTTGTTCTATATTCATATCTCCTGTATTTTCTCTCACACTCATGAATTTACAGGCTATGTTCCATTTCATTTATTTGGACACTTTACCTAAAGAGCTCATCGAAATCAAATCAAAAAATGAGTCCACCTTGATGTTT
>JAOYMZ010000026.1:1172551-1192056 GCA_025802335.1 Pinguicula primuliflora | reverse complement strand
CTCAGATACCAATGAAGATCCATCTTGTGATACCGAAGATTGATAATAGGATACATAACTAGCTACACAAAGATTTTCATTAGCTCAAGCAAAACCAAACACCTTGGACCAAAAGTGAAATGATTTCGGCCATTCAGACACAGATCCAACAGCTGAGATTAGATTTCCGCACTGTACGGTAAATTCGACACCGTAAGTTCGGCACTTAAAAAAAATTGTATAACTAGCAGCTATACAAAGATTATCATTAGCTCAAGCAAAACCAAACACCTTGGATCAAACATTAACTAACATCTTATAATCATGTCTTCAACTCATCTACACAGCTCATACAAACAAACACATTAGAGAACACCTAGAGAAATCACCTTCGAAACATTTATCGTACACTAACTAAAATGTGTTTCTAATTAAGTCATCCTCCTCATATGAATGGTTCGTTTGATTAGATAACATTCGATTAACAACCCACAAGCTCAGTAAAATAAAAAAACACATTTCATAGGCCACGAGGACCGTTCCTCATGATATGATATCAATTGTAAGAACAGGGTTCTAGGCTAACCGAATCATAAGAACCTGTCTAGATAAAGGATCAAGAATCTTGTAGCAAAGTATACCTGTCCAGGTCCATGATAAGTAATTTCACCACCGCGTTCGGTTCGATAAAGATCAAAAGGAGCATCCTCCACATCAAAATTCAGAAACTCTAGTGAACTGCCTGTTCCCAGTGTATAAACAGGGTGGTGTTGAAGAATAATAAGAGAATCGGCTAAATCTTCATTTCTTTGATTCAATTCCTTTTTCTCTTCAACTATAGCATTCTGCCATGACCAGGCCTCTGCATATGGCAGAAGCTCTCCGTGTAAGTCATAAACATCACACCTGAAATTAGCAGAAAACGGAAGACTTAATTCTTTCACATACCAAAAAAAATTCTTCACATACTTTATAATGATTACTCATGAACAGAAAAAACGAACATGACAAGATTACCTTCTCTTGGGCCTACAGCTCATTGATACTGTCGAATCGGAGAGGGAGGAACAAAATTTGGCGGAAATTTTAGGCCGATTTTGGAGCGGGTAAGCAGGGCAAGAGATTAAAATGGAACTGGACAGCATAATTATTTCTCAAGATTCATAATTTATAGAATCCAATAAAAAATCGACGAAAGAAAGCAAGAAAGCATTGAGATACCACGGCGGCGGAAACCCAAGTAAAAATCGGACCTTTGCCGCAATTTAGAGCGGCGGCGGACCGGCGGTGAAGGTGATATAGAGCTGAAAATTCGGTGTGTACCCGAGAAGATGCCAGGCCCAACCGTTTCGGGTCGGAAAGCAATGACGGACCCAAAAGATTTTTTTATCGCGGGTTAGGCTCTTAACTATTTTTTTAATATTGGATTAACTCATAATTATCCCTAGGCTATGGAAAAATGGGCCCGGGCTAAAGCTCGGGCCCGTACCAGAGTAATTTCGCCAGTGACTGAAAACTAGACCAGATTGTGGAGACTGTGGTTTGACGGTCTGAACTGCGGTCCAAATTGCTGTCCGAACTTTATCTAAGAAAATTAATATTTCTTATAACTGAAAAATATTTTATAAATCAAAAAAATTATTACATCTCCCTCGTTTATAAGATCATCTGATCTCCTATTTTTGCGCTCCTAATCTCGCCCCACATACTTCTTTTGATAGTGTGATCTCATGGTTGAAGTGCCGACATTAGAATCGACCTTGTAAATCGTAGGACAATATTTACATTTAGCCCACTCCTTCTTCGTGCTATCGTGACCAATCTCAAAGCCGTAAGAATAATGATCCCACATGTCGAATTCGGTCTACGTCTTTTAAAATGAATAAGTAGAAGAACAATCCATAATGTATATAATTCAAGAATAATAGAACTAAGAATAGAAAAATAGAACAATTGCAAGAGAAGAATGGTTGGTAATTTTTAGGAAAAAAAATAAGGATATTTATAAGTAAAATAATGAATTAAACAAAATAAAAATATATATGTTTTTCAGAGCCGTTGGCTCTAAGGGATATAAGAGCCATATTTTTTATAACGGCTCATTTAAAAAAAATAAAAAAAAATAGAACACGATTTGGCGGTCCTAATCACCAAATTCTAATCCGGAGAAATCCAAACTGTCTAACCGAACCTCGGCCCGATCTTGAACCGCTAGTTTGCAGTCTAGACCGGATCGGACCCGTGATCCGGTTCATAATTTTCAACTTTAAGGTGGTATCCTAAATAAATATTAATTTAGAAAAACCTATGATAAATTTGTTTTTGAATTTTTGAAAAGTAATTTTAAAAAAATTGCAAAAATAATCTATCTTCCAAAATAAATTAAAAATTCAATATATTTAAGTTTATCATAACAAATGTTGATACTAAACTGCTAACTAACGTAATTATACTCATTCTCGCCAACTCCAACCATCGTTATAATTTTCCGGTCGTCGGAAAATACAAATTATTATTATTCTTCATTATAGGCACAAATTTTTCGTCAAATGCAGTAACAAGAGATGTAGAGGCCATCGACGGGTCTAAGTTCTGAATAGTATGGATTTTAAATGGTTCCATTTTTTAAGGTGCGTCTGATTCTAACTTCTAGCTGATTATGGACGAGCTAGACATGGATCATGCATTTTTGGTGCATGAATTTCAATTCTGTGCGGTACGAACGTGTATTATGTAGTTAATTTGATGAATTTTAAGCTTGATCATCGATTAAGAATACAGCCAACGGGCCTGTGTTCTTTCACTCGACATTTTTGTCGAGTTTCCTGACTATGTTACTCTAACAATTTACTCCGTGTCGCGGCATACAATTTTCTCTCGTCGGACTCCACAAGTGTCTATGCCGCATAAGCATGTCGAAGCATGCATCTCCATATTGTTCTCATCGAGACGAAAGAAGAGAAGAATGCTAAGAAAGCTATTAAATCATTGTATGAAATACCACAGTGTATTTTTCATTTAAACCAGTAGAACGACTACTTACTGATCAAAATAAACAAGCGATTTAACGTGGTTCGAAAGAAATCCCTACTCCACGGGAAGAAGAATACTTCCGTCTTTTTTCTCACTTTTTTCCACACCCTCCTCACTATATGAGTACATTCTTTTATAGATACATATACATGTGAAGCATTTATGATATGTTTGCACGCCTACTATTCACTTGCACGCCTACTATTTGTTTGCACGCTTATTTGATTAATATCCTACTGTTCCTTTTCAGGCTCTTTTGACTAACACTTACGACCAAGAATTTTGTTACCAATATTGACTACCATAACTCGACGGACCTATCCATGAATCTAGCGTAGATGATGGTGATAGCGTCAGACTCGTCCTTGAAATCCGCAAGTGTGGGAATCGCACTCTCCATGAATCGTTGGACGAATCAGAGTATTCGGTGGGTAGCTCACCAACTTCTTTATTGCCTTTATCGGAGTTTTCATTTTTGTCGCCCTCTTCCTCCTCAGCGTTCTCTTTGTCAACTTCATCGTCGTCGTCTTCATCATAATTGTCATTTTCGTCGTCATTTTCGTCATCATCACCGTCGTCTTTATATAAGTAAATGACAACTGGAGATGTAGTTGGGACATCGGCTTCCACGTGTGCGGGAGTAAGGACGACTGCAATGTCAACTTGCAAAACAATAGGGGAGTTTGCAACGTCGCGTGCGCGGGAATAGGGGAGGCTGCAACGTCAATGTGCGCGGGAGTGAGGAAGAAACCGTGTCGTTGTCGATTCGATATTTTTATTTTTGCAAGTTAGCAACAAGATGAAGAATGGTTGAAGAGGCCTATCCAAAAAAAAAAGAATGGTTCAAGAGGATGAGGTTGTCATCAATTATAGTATACATTGTGAACACTGAATCATCATTCAGACATTTTTCAATTTTAAAACATATTATTGGTCGACATTAATACAGTACAGCTACGATGTCTTTTCATACTCTGCGTTTTCAAACGACTAGACAAGGCGAATTAAGCACGCCAGTCGATAAAAGTATAACTATCCGAAAACACCATTCGTGCTCCACTTAGCGTAGCAGTTAGAGTAATTAGAGTTTTGTTATATATTTTTATCATACTTAAATATCCTGCTATAACATAGTCGGAACAAATAAAGCAATCAACACGACTGCGACCTATCGTGGTTATCGCAGAAGAGATATATGTGCTCCAACTATCCTGAAATAAGCACAACATCTGCGGTTCAATTCACGTCTGATGGTACGCGTGCGACCATACGTGGTAAACTTGGAAGACACTGTCAGACCCTGAACTATTAAACAAGCACAACAATCAACAAGACTGCGACCCGTCTTGGATATTCTGGAATCGTCATTCCTGCTCCAACTACCCTGTAATAAGCACACACTATCCGTGGTTCTATTCACGTCTGATGGTAAGAGCGCGACTATACGTGGTGAACCCGGATAACGCAGTCGGATCTTACAAAAATAACACTAAACAACCACAAGAGTTTAGTATAGTCAGAACAAACAAAGTAATTGACAAGACCAGACATATCGTAGTTATCCCAGAAGAAATATTCGTGCTCAAACTATCATGTAATACGTACGAGCTCGACTATACATGATAAACTCGGATAACGCAATCAGACCCTAAACTATTAAACAAACACAAAAATCATCACGACCGCGATCCGTAATGGTTATCTTAGAAGAGTCACTCGTGCTCCAACTATCCTATAATATAAACACAACATTCGTGATTCTATCCACGTCTGCAGCACGAGCACGACTATACGTGGTAAATTTAAATAATACACTCGAGCCCTAAATTATTAAACAAACGCAACACTCAGCAAGATCGCGACCCATCGTGGTAATCCTGAATAATGCAGTCGGACCCTAAAAATAACACTAAACAACCACAATACGTTAATTACTCTTAAATCCGTAATTGTGGTATATAACTCATCAATTTTACACATTTTTAATTGGGTGTAACGTTTATCTAAACCGTGAGACACACAATGTATGATTGATTCGTATCCAAGACAAAAAAAATCTTAAAAGGGAATGTAATGAAGTCTCTAAGTTTTCAATCTACTTGAAAATATTGTCTCCAATACCACAAGTGTCTGAGCACCCGATAAAAACTAATGTAATGACATACATGTTTGTCTATTCACTCACTTAGCGTAACAAGTAGAGTAATTAGAATTTAGCCATAATTAGATATCCTGAATATGCATGTCAGAACGCACACTACAGTCAAAATAACCGCAACTTATGTGTGGTTAACTCGGAATATTCATTCGTGCTCCAACTACGCTGTATTAAGCACAACATCCGCTATTCTATTCATGGCTGACAGAAAGAACGTAGCTATACATGGTAAACTTAGATATCTCAGTCGCTGCAAGTCTTGAGCCCAAAAGGAGTCTATTTTTTTTATACCCAAAGGTATTGAATCATGTACCTCCACATTGAAAGGTACGCAACTCACCAGTTGAGCTACTTGAATTTGATAGAAGGGGTCTATTTTAACATGTTCTTGCTTGCAGGTTCTTTGCATTACTAGCAATTGCCGGATCTTTACTAGGCTCAGCACTCTTTTTTTTTTTTTTTTGTTACAAAGGAGGGAAATCAAAACAAATTACATCCTCTAAGGAGGTTTTAAATATACTTCCATGGCAAGAGATCTTCGAACTTCATTTAAGCTTCTCGGCTATGCATAAAACATGCAGCTCAGTATGGGACGAAGAGCATGCACTGTACTAGAGGTCACCTGCACTGGACTTGGGTAACCAACTAACTGAAGATGTACTGCAATTTGCGGCACTTCATGAGGATAGTTGTAAACTTGTCTCTGATAACTTGTATGAGATAAAGCTAGTTTTGCCAAAGTGTCAACAATTTTGTTGTCGTCTCTGGGTATATAAGAAACCTTCAGTTCAGAAAAACAGCAGCAAAGTCTTTGAATTTGCCTGACTAACGTCAAGACAGGTTCCTGCTCCAATTTCTATTGTATCAGTTGGAGCGCCTCCATATTAATCGAGTGGATATGCGGGCGTTTGAAACCATACTGGCTGGCTATGCTCATTCCATGCCAGATCCCCCAGAGTTCTACTTGAAGTGGGGGATATCGCCCAATACGAGCATTATAGCCCAGTTTCCATACCTGATCTGCATCCATGAACACACCTCCAACTACTGCTTTATTGTCATAGTTCGTTACTGCCGCGTCCGTGAAAAGTTGCCAACTTCTGTCCTGCTCCCCCACCTGTTGAGTTAGAGAGTTACCTGACATTATAGGGAGATGAATCTGCTTCATTTGCGAACAGTCCAACCCATACGCCATCTTTGTGGAAGCAAGGGTGGCAGCTATTTGATGAGTTAGCTCCACTCCGGTAGCTGCCTTATCCTGAAAGATATCCATATTCCTACATTGCCACAAAGTCCAGCATGTTACTACAAAAAGTATTGTCCATTCAGAAGTTATAGTATCTTTAGTTAGATTTACCCTTAACCAACTGCAAGCATCTGAAATAAGCCAAAATGAGGCATTGACAGCTGGTAACAAATGTGCCCAAACCGTCTTAGTTCTACTGCAATCTCGGAGGACATGCAATATGTCTTCCGGGTTATTACAGTGGTGACATGCTAAGGTTGTGACTAGATGCCGCCGCATCCTTTCAGCATTTATCCAGAGCAATCCCCGAAAGGCTTTCCATAGGAACACTCTAATATTTTCCTGAACAGGTATAGTCCATATGGTGTTCCATATGTCGTCCTTTGGGGGCCACCGGTTTTGGAAAAAAAAGTATAAGCAGAGGAGTTTGTATACTTCACTGAACTAATCCATCTCCAACATAATTGATCCGGTCGTTCCTGTGAGCTCGGTGGAACAAGCGTGATTAATTCCTCTAGGATTTCCGAGGGTAACCATCGCTGCAGCTCATCCAAATCACATTCACCTGTGGTTAATGTAAAATGAACAACCATAGAATCAATATCATTAGAATTCAAAGGTTGAATTGCAAAAGGATATAGTGATTGCTTGAAATCTGTCCAGCAATCCATCCAGAACTTTGTTGTCTCTCCATTCCCGACCAACCATCGAACACAATCTCGAACAATTTCTAATCCTTTCTTTATCTTCCTCCATAAATGCGATCCTCTGGCTCTCGGGGTGCTTCTTACCAAATCTCCTCTATTGAGATTATATTTTGCACACAATATATCCTTCCAAAGTTTAGGTGGTCCCGCAATTAGCTCCCATGCCAATTTTATTATCAGCATGACATTCATGTCTTCTGTTTTGCGTAGGCCTAAACCACCAACTTCTTTGGGGCTGCAACAAGTATCTCAGTTAAGCAGGGAATGTTTCTTCTCTTCCGGGTTGCCTCCCCATAAGAAATTTCTCACCAGCTTATCTATCCTTCTACAAGTAGCTTTAGGAAGAGATTGCGTTTGCATTTGGTATACTGGAAGTGAATTTAGCACTGACTTACAAAGCGTGAGTCTTCCAGCCTGTGATGCAGATCTCGAATTCCATCCAGAGAGCCTTTTCCTCACTTGCAACTCTATGTCACTATGGGTGGAGTTGGTTATCCGTCCCTTTGTCAGCGATACCCCTAAATATTTCCCAAGGTGCTCAAATGGATGAATTCCCAGTGCTGCACTGATATGGTCTGCTTCTGCTACATCAACATTTCGAGAGAAGAAAAGTTCAGACTTCCTTTGATTGACCCTTTGTCCTGAGAAATCCCCAAAAATTGTGAGACATTCTTGGATTATCATTGCCTGGTCCACAGATGCTTCAGCAAACAACATTAGATCAACGGCAAACATTAGGTGTGAGAGAAATACTTTATTCTTGCCAAAACATAGAGGCTTCCATCTTTTGCAGTCCACTTGTCTCTGGATGAGCTGCGATAGCCGTTCCATGCATAAGATAAAGATATACGGTGATATTGGATCACCCTGTCGGACCCTAGAAGTTGGTGCAAAGATTGGCCCACGATTACCATTCTATATCACTTGTAATGTATTGGTGTGTAGCGAGGACATGATGACCTTAACTAATATATCTGGCATGCCTGCTTCAACAAGAGTGTCTTCAATAAACGGTCAATTCAATTTGTCAAAAGCCTTAGCGATATCAATTTTAAGAGCCATATACTTCTTTTTTCCTTTGCAAGTCTGGAGAGTATGGACTGCCTCCTGTGCTGCCAGAATGCTATCCGTGATCTGCCTACCCTTAACAAATCCGGTTTGCGTTGGGTGGATCAGGAAAGGAAGCAGTTGTTTAATTCTATTTGCGATGATCTTTGTAATCAACTTGGTGCTTATATTTAGCAAACAGATCGGCCTTAACTGGTCAAGCCTTTGTGGTGGAGTAACCTTCGGAACTAAAGTAATCAACCCACAATTCAGCCGTGGATCCACATTGCCATTTTGGAACGTTTTTCGAGCATAATCTATCACTGTAGATGCTACTGTCTGCCAGTTATGTTGATAGAAACCTGCCGGGAATCCATCAGGTCCCGAAGTTTTATCAGGATGCATATCAAACATCGCAGTTTTCACTTCAGCATCTGAAAGTTCTGACTCTAAAATAGCTCTCTGAATAGCGGTTAAAGGAGTGAAAGCTCCTCTGATGGGAAACTGCGCCATGTCCTTTATCTGTTGATTGTCTGTGTTAGAGAACTGTTTTCTGAAAAATTCAGTGATCTCAACCACGAGTCTTGACTGATCCGAGCACCACATCCCAGATTCCAGCCTCATAATTGATGTTTCTGAGCGCCTCTTTGTTGTCTTATACTTTCCATGGAAGAACTTTGTGTTTCGATCTCCTTGCTTTATACATCTCATCCTGCTATTCTGTCTGTTAAGCATCTCCTCTCAAATGTTAACCTTTTCCAATTCTAGCCTCAGTTCCATCTCCAAGTCCAATAGATATTTGGATGATTTCTTCTCCAATGCTTTCTATACACCTGCTAATCTTCTCATCGCCCTCCTTTTCCTTTTATAAATATCTCCAAAGATATCTGTCTTCCAGACCTTCGGATATGTCTCAGCACTCTGTTTTGTTGAGGTAAACTAAATGAAAATTGGAATGGCTTCATAATCCGAAAATGAAAAGGCTCCTTTTGCTTACCTAAAACGAGTTTACCTACAGGACTTTCATGCACTTATCCATCTTTCCTCTTCTAGACAACAGAGTCATTTACTGTCATATAGCATTCTCCAAGTCATAAATTAGTCTTTCAGAATCTACCAAATCCTTTGACACATATGTTTCCGATGGGAACAGCAATGCTAACTTTTGCAATGGCTTTACATGTCATGTTTATGAAACAACAAAATCCCAGAACATATACACCACAGCACACAGGCTCATTTCACAACCATCCATTATCAGGGATAGGAATGGAGTCTGCCTTGCAAGCAAAGTCGAAAATTGGGCATGCGGTCCTAATGATTCTTCAAGTAAAAGTGTTGGAAAAGTTCGCGGGCATACCGGTGAACAACTGTGTCGACCTTTGCATTCTTTGCGGAGGCCATCTTTCTTTCATCTGTTTCTATATTCATTCTCTCTCAAGAATGGTTGCTGCCTGTTCCAAGTAGCTGATCCTGAGCTATTTCCAGTCAGAAAACAAGAAGCATTAAACATAGCATTAGAAAATTTGGTGGGAATATGAGAACCTGCACAGTTGCAACCCAGGCATGGCATCCTTTGTTCTTCAATATTTCCTGCAACAGTTTTGTATTCCATTCTTTGAGAAAAAAAATCAACGTGAGAGCAGAAAGAAAAGGAAAACCCTGAAAGAAGAATATTAGTACGTCTACATTCCTCGTCAGTTTTATTACAACAGAAAGGTCCAGAGCATGCCGGATTGGAATTTATCTTCCCACTACTGAATATTCACATTATATAATCAGTACACATACCTACTAAAACGTTACATCTACACACATGCTACATACAAGCTCAGGGTTCCAGCCAGAAAAAAGAAGATCAATAAAAGAAAAGAAATTAGCAAGAGAAATTCTGCACAGAAAGAACTGCAAAGCTTTGCAAGTCCAGATGTTCTCTACATAGATGCTAGCAGATCTCTCATCTCGGAGACCGCAGGGATAGTCTCCATGGGGTAAATCTTGGCGACGAGCTGAGCAAAGCTTTCATACTTGTCAAGAAACTCCTTCTGTCATTAATTTAGATGCAAAATAGCCAATAAGCAAGATGTTTCAGATGTCAAAATTTGCTAGTTCACTTGATCTGATGTGCATGATTAACTCGAGCAATTATAGACTATACAACATCATGCTAGTTCTGGAATAAGAATTGAGTTTTCCAATTTATTTTTGTGTTATTTTCGGTAAAGCTTCAAATATTCTACTTTATAAGTTTTAGTACATTTGATTCATAATTATATTACAAGAACTACCCTGAATGGTATATTCTAGTAGCTGCTGAAAGACAATATTCAAGCTTAAATGAGAACTCCATGTCCTTAAAATATCAGAAACATATACCTTGCACTTGTCCCATAATGAGGGCAACAGTTCCTCTGAAGTCAAATTCTTCTGCAATCTCTTAAACATTGCATTGATAGACTTATCAACCTACATAAAAGGAGAAAATATTTTCATTTTGTATTGCTACATGCCGATGTCAACTTTCAAAGCTAGCAAATTCTCATACCCCAGATAGGCTTGATTTCACCACCTTCCTTAGATCCATCTTTGACAATCCAAGCTGGAATGGAATCTGAAATTCGTGAAATACTCTCAATTCCAAGAAAAATTAAGAACTGAAACTTTCATGTATGCTCAAGAATTCCAGCTTGCATGCTTTAAACCACATATATCTTTGAGTCGTAAGCACAAATATGCAATGCATCAATTGATGAAAAACTGTTCCGCAGTCCAATTGCACACATGCAACAGGCTTGCTGGCAATAAAGTAGGTAGAGATTTCTAATCCCTTTCCAGAGGATATGAAACCTTATAATCTGGAGGGTAGGAAAACATAGCATACAGTTGATTTCAACAGCCTTTCAATTGATAGAGGACATGCTCCTCATACTGACCTCCTCTGGTGTGATTGTGAACATCAGATCCTCTATTTTTCGAGTAAACTGGAAAAGCTTTTCAAATTGCTGCAGTTAAGAAAGTTTCACGATGAAGAATACGTAAATTTGAATGGATAAAGAAACATAACAAATAAATACAAGTCAAAGATGCATCATTGAGGCCAAGAAGCAAGTTGAGGTTTCTAAAATGTTCAATCATGCCATGTTCTTCTAATTGAGCTATCTCCTTGAATATTCTGCTTTTTAGTTTTACTCACTCTTTCAACAGTATGGCTTCTGCCAGAGGCAGGGTTTTTAAAATTATGTATATGAGGCTCTATGGTTTACAGCTTAAATCGAGCAAAAGAGAGGATACTGGACTCACAACGATGATGCTGATGCAGGGAATATAATCCAGTATCTGAGTGAGGTTTCATGGAAATGCAAAACAACCATTGACACTCAAGAGACAAGACCTTGATGAACGCACGCAAAATAGGATCTTAAACAAAATAAATGCGGCTCATGTGTTTAGACATAGAAAGATGCAATTTAAATAACAAAGGAATGAAAATTTTTATTGATTCAAATGCCTTCCTAACGCACTAGCTTTTGGGTTGATTTAGACGAATTGTCATGTGCAAGCAAAAAACAGTTAATAAATTGTTGCTAGCCAACTCCAATAGCCCCGTCACAGGCTTTTCTGCACTAAGTGCAAGCTTGAAGGCTAGCGCATGAAATTTGTAACGCAGCTATGATTATGTAAGCACACAGAAAACTTACATGGTAAATTATTATGCCTATGAATCGCGTGCAAGCTTGTTCATAAGCTTCACTTGCTTGGTGATAAAATTTTGCTAAAGTGGGCACAACATTGGCTAGGTCATATAGACTGCAAAGTACAATTAGATAGTGAATACAGAAAATTTTAGATATTTAACTCGAGCAAACAGGTAAACATAAAACATTTTTTTTTGGTAAACATAAAACATGAGATACTTGTGTTAAGTGTAAAGTTGATGAAACCTGTTCTGAAATGCGGCATAATTTTCTAAAAGCAGAATATCTGCATATCTTGGTTCTGCTTGAGCAATTCTCTCCAATGTGCCAAACATTACCGTCACCTGTCAAACTTCAATTTATAAGTATCCCAGGAGAATGGGAAGGAAGATTCCATACCTTGCATTAACTAGGAAAAGAAAAATCTATGATCCCACCATAAAATATTAACTAAAAGTATTAGCGTGAATGCTCTCCCAGACCCCCCAGAAGGAATAATACTCTGATGCACATAAACATAAGTTTTAAAAGTACTTACTACTATTTTCATCTGCAGAAGGATAAGCAGCGAAGCCAAACTTTGTTAAGTACAATGATGTAATCATCATTCATGAGTATATTTAACGCATAACATCATAGATTACGGTTATCAAACAGCGATCGAGTATGCCTATACATGTGCAGGAAGGAAATTTAGAATTGGGAGCTCTGTAAGGACTTACAAATTTGTTATACGCCTGGTCTACTAAATCCCTCGATTGTCCCTGTATGTACTGTTCCATGCGGGTCGCAAGAGTAGCAAATCTAAGCAGAAGGTACACCCAATAAGTCAATGGCCATGAAAAGCTGGAAAAAAACTGTGCAATGTGCAGGCTGTCAACAGTATAATCACACAACAGGTCAACGAAAAAGCTTTTCAGGACCCAAGTAAAAATGACTATCCAATACAAAGCTTTAGAAGAGTTATTTGATTGGATTAATTCTTCTATCAACTTTCAGCTTCAGCAACACAAGCTAGTCTTGAAATGGACAGGTTAATCATTGACACTCTTATGAATTTTTATGTGCTTGCTCCTTCAAGTTAGTTCAGAAGATGCATGCCTGAAAACTGAGTGGCACGGAGACCAAATTTACCTGTGTATATATGATACGACTCCAAACTGCCGAACATTTCGTTCGTTTCTTTCAATCTGGTGGCAAGCTTCATCTACAAACTGAAACACAATTTTTAGATAGAGAATGTTTCTCAAGCAGCCAAAATTTCATTTCTGGGCAAGACATTGGCTAGAGTATAACTTGTGAATATTCTTGATCCCTTTTCTATACCCTTCTATTACAGCTCTAGATCTCCTTGTTATACTGGCAGTGCAGGACAACGGCATTATAATGTACATCTGAAACAACACTGTGATGAACAGCTTGGTTATTTTAATTATAATGGTTCACAGGCTGTAGAGATTTAGCTTCTCACCATCAGGATGACATTATTTTATAAAAAAGATATAGTTAGTAATAATATATTTGATTTAAGCAAATATTTGAAATGAAAATTAGAGATTCCCCCAACTCCTTGAAATAATTAGTTCCTAAAATCAATAAGAAATTAGGCCCCACCCTGAGCCATAATAAATAAACTTATCCTCCACTAATGAACCATTACTTACCCGATTGAACTGTGTAAAAATTCGGCTATCCAGGTCATCAAGTAAAATACGCACAAATCCTGCTGCATCAGCTTTTTGACCAGAAATATAGCGTTCCGTAATTCCATGCATGGAAATACAACGCAGAGGGTCTATCTTATAGGCCCAATCCACCACAGCATAAAAATCTTCCTAATAAGTCAACCCGAAGAAGGTAAGGAGTGAAGGTATGGTCCATCAAAGCATATAAGTAATTTGTATAACTAGAAATTTCAGATAAAAAAATAGTTTATACCTGTATTCCATCAAGCAAATCATGAAGTGATTCATTTAATGCCTGGAGATCTGGAGTGTCTTTGCCTGGGAAATTGAGATATGTATTACGATGCAAACAGGAAAAAAAAATTGAAATTGAAAACCCACCAGGCTTTTCATTGCTATCAATATCCATGATTCCCAAATCATCATCACTATCATCACCATTGGCCAACGTTTGGTTGCTGCTACCAATACTTCCAGGTGGAACAAGGACAGGAACTTCAAAGCACATGAAGTGTGCAAAGAAAGAACTCTTGAGTTCGTCAACGAAAAAAGTAACAAAAATGGTGAGTTATCTGATCAGGAAGGAAAGGAAAGGAAACAAATAACAAAAATTAAACACAAAAACTGGAGCAAGGTGAGTTTGGACGACTAATTATACCTCATCGACAAGCAGTGGAATAAAAATGGTGAGCATTTTTGCATATGCCTCAGAAACAGTAGAAGTATCCCCACTAGTCGGACTTTGACTAGAGCCTGTGGAACCATCAAGCCACACAGTTGGATTCCTTGATGCTTTTGTACTAGCACGAAGTTCATTTGCAAACTCACGAGCCTGATTACATAGAATTTTCAGCTTGCGTGGTAAGTGATAGCCAATCAGAATACTGAGATGATTTTCCATGCACATGATTGAATAAAACACTATACCTACAACATAATTCATGTTTGGACCACCAGAAGGGTTCTCCTTCTCACCTATTTAGTATATATGGCATTTCCTGTCGGTCTAAATAAGTCCATTATATCTAGTCGCTAGGGAGAACAAACAAACATTTTAGGAATAAAGTTGAAACCGGAATCATTCAGAAAAGACAGCGAGACCCAGACAGAATTTTTCAGGTATTTATAATATTTGTAAAATTGTTTTATCTGAACAATGTACTGAATCTTCATAGCTTTTTTTGCAGCGTTCATTACATGACATGGAACTCAAAAGTAAACATGAGATCACACAAGCCATAAATTGCACGGCCCTTGGCAAGTCTGTTTACTGACCTCCCTGCGTAAAAGTAGATTCAGAGAACTGCAATAAGCTTTTCTTAATGGGCCCAAGCAATTTTTGTCTAGAGTCTGCAGATAAGAGTATATAGAGAGAAAGAAAACAGACTATGAAACAATTGGACTCATGAAAATAAGCTACAGAAATAAAAAGACCCAGGACACCGCAAAAACCATTCCAACATACCTTTAGATGCTGCAAGAGGCGAGCATATGTCCTGCACTTGTACCGCAAATCAGCATGATCCGGCCTCTTTAATTGCCCACGCTGATACAAAATAAGCAATCAACAAGAAATTGCAATTGCTTATGGAGACTACCAATTATTAATCATCAAATACCAGATCACAAATTACCTGAGAGAAATAACTCTTATCACTTATCATGAAATCCACTAGACTGGCAAAATAGTTCCTAAGGAACTCTGATGCTCTTTTGACAAAGGTGTTTCTCAGTTTTTCAAGCTCAGATCGCTTCTCCCTAACCTGTAATCCATAGCCCATGCTCATAGTTAAAGATGTTTGTGCTATTAAAAGAAAGCAATGGCTTGCAGAGTAACCCGGACTAATCTTTGTGACAAGCAAATTCCTTCCATGTCTACTATTAACTGCCATGCTATTCAAAAACAGGGTAACCAAAGCAATCCAGATAGTTTACTTACAGATCTCATGTTTGAATAGTAACTACCCAACTTGGGTACCTCAAGGCTACGTATAGTGTTGGTTAGCCACTCACATGCTTCAATATTCTGAAGCATGCGAGACTCATCAAACGAGCCTCCAGTAAGACATGCTGCGTACTGCATTAGAAAAGAGTATCATAAATATACATTCATATCAGCTAGCAATTCTCCAAGGTCCAATATTTATATTACGAGCATGAAGCATTCTTCAAGTTGTTTCAAATAAAATGCCACTTAAGATGAAAGAAAAAGGTGAAAAAACCTCAGATGGGATGCGCAGTCTCTCAAGAAGCTTTTCAAGTTCCTCAATTAAAGATTTATTGTTTACTGACTGCATTTCCAACTTGTTATTTCGGTCTTCAATCTGTACACATAATATCATATTACAGCACCCAGTTGCAGGTTGACTCTTACGAAAATGTTTCAAGAAAAATATCAGAACAATCTAAATGTATTAACAAAAAAGATGTGCATACAATATATTCGATACAACAAGCTGAAAAAAATATAGACAGGAATGCAACCGTATGCATTATGGTATATGCTTCCAGATCACATGTAGCGTAAATTTCCCCAGAGGATAACCATGCACATACCGATTCTATGTCCTCTCTCATGTGCCGCAATTTCAAATTAAAAGTTCCCAGCCACTCATCCATTTCTTCAACACAGTTGACGGCACACTCAAGCCCCTGTATTACCTGCGGAAAACAGGAGCAATAAGTATTCTCGAGTTGATAACTTGCTTATAATTACAATATCTGGGAAAGCATAACTGCATCTAATGAGAATAAATGGCATAAGACAAGGTTTCCAAGGAAGCAGTCTAGCATATAGAAATCTGTGAATAGGCATTTTAATAAAAATACAACAATATCAAAACTCAAAATTTACCTCATTTATCATAGGTTCATTCTCCAAAATTGAATGCACATTTGCTGCTTCTAATGCTTGAAGTTCTCGCCTCAAGCGCTCTGAGAATGCCTCTGCTTCACCAATGCCCATGACATAACTGCGATCAGGGACTTCCAATTGCATCAGTGTAGGGTACAAACAACGGAAAATACAGTTAACAAGGCCCGAAAATACAACAATTTGGCTAGTGCCTATATAACCATACTAGGAGAACCAAAATAGAGCTAACTAGCAGAATTCACTCACCCCAATAAATTTCCACAGTTTAAGTGGTGAAAGAATAGGCTTAACTTTTGACTTCAAATTCGAAGTACAGTGAGAATGGCCCATTTTGGAGATCAGCTTTTGAAACAGAGGAAGAAACTTTAGCGTCTCTTACTTCACAAATAAAAAAAATTGAGATAAAATACTTTAGTATTTCACATTCAAAGATCATATATGATTTTTCAACGTATTTGAACTTCAATAAGCTAAATTAGTATTCCACTAACTTTATCATTTCCGGATACTTCTCGTAAGCTTAAGCATCTAGCCACGTTACAAGGTTTGCTATGTCTTATGGAGAACTTGCATACCAAGTCTTTTTTCAAGCAACTCATACTTTTATTTTCTGGAGCTATGAGTTTTATTTTCTGGAGCTTAGTGATGATGGGATCCTCCCTATTTTTTAATCAACAGACCACTTTAGCACTACCCAATTTACCAATCTAACATAAGAGGGCATGGCCAATTCAATTTCAAAGTACATACGTGCCCAAAAGAGCCTCCATGTCATCTTCCTCAGATTGATACACCAATTCTCTTTCAACAGTCACTTTAATGTCACCTTCTCCGGTGGTAGCGATAACTGGACCATCTTGAAGGACTCCCTGTTTCTTAGAAGTTGCTGGGGTATTTTCCTGTGGAAGATACCAGAGATATTAATTAAACAGAAACATAATTTAGCGAAATATATATCTGAAAACAAATAAAAAGATACATGCTATCCAAAAATCATCACCAGCACCTTAGCCCAAAGAGCCATCTCAACAACATCTATTCCAACAACTTTGGGAAGATGGCCCAAAATATCCTTGCAAGTCTTCATGATGGAAAGAAGAAGGCGATTCCTAATAAGAAAACCTGAAGCCAATTATACACGTAAAACAATCTAAAGTCATTCCCATCATACGAAATGGATTAAGAACAGCATACCTGTCATCAATATTGCGCATTGTCCATAAAGGTGGAGCAACAGTTTGACTTCTAAGGTTATCAAAACCCTTGATGAACAATGATAAGAGTAATCATGATTGAAACATGCACAGCAGCATAGAACATGTTCACAAGTTTTGAAAGACAGCAAGCGAAGGACGCATAAAGATTAATGAGCTATACCAGTGTAAAAGTGCATCCACTGAGATCATTTGGTACAACTTCCACTTTTATGAGATGCTTCAGCTTGTATAATTTTGCAGGCTTCGCGAAAAAAATACACCATTAACACATAAAAAGTGCAAGCCCAAAAGGCTACAAGTAGGAGGGATAAACTGATCAATGTTAATAACAAATAACAAAAAAATAAATATAAAAATGAAGAGCCCATTTATTCGTCCAAACAGAAATGTTCTTGGTTCCACTGACTATCACTTATTTTGGTTCTTAATTCACAAAACACCTACTTATGAATATGATGGCGCAACTGTTATTCCAGTGATATCATGTTCCTATGTTTTTATACATCCTCCATGTTGCAACAGCATGTCATTTATTTATCTTAAAGGACCCTAAAATGAAGTGGTGTAAAGTACGAACTTACTTCAAGGACACCTCCACTAGAATATTTTAGAACTCGAAGAAAAGCTTCCGTAATTGGGCCCTTTTCCTTAGCTGCAAGCAACCATGTGAAGAGGTTGAGAAAAGACCGAAAGAGCTCACACATAAAGATCAACATATATACATTCTTTCTAGCAGATACGATTATATCAATTTACTCTCCCTAAGAAATGCCTTTTCCTTAAAATTTCCCCACCAATCCCAGTACCAATTTCAAAACTTGGGCACAAAGAGCATAAACCACCGATATCTATGTCAATCGAAGCTGTGGTAAAAGAAGCTGCTAGCGTAACACCATAGAACAAATTCACAAAATAGTGACATGCAAAACAAAAATAACATATGCCGAGAAAAGGGGCGGAAGTATCTACTCGAAATGGCGAGAACACGAGGCTTAGCCATATGGCCGCGCCCCAATTTTCCGGATTTTGCCCAAATACTGCTCCCCTTGGCCACTCTGATCGTCAGTACGATCACTTCGTCGTTTCCCTCGATCGCCGCCTGAGCCGCCAGCCGCAGCTCCTCTTCGTCGGCGTTCAATTTCGCCATGATTGACTGAACTCTGACTTGGAAGTTTCCTTACTGAGGTCAACAAACACTTCAGGCGTCAAGAAAGGAATTTGTGGTAGTTTTTTCGGGAGGAATCGAGTAATGTGACACGTTAGATACGATCATCCCGTTTTCGTCTCTACCAAGATTGGTACATCATGCTAAGAGAATGAATTTATGCTAATAATTAAAACAAAAATAATAGTAAAATAAATAACTCATATTGAGAAATAACATTGAAATTATTGCTCTCATAAATAATACAATAAATAACACTCCTTATTATGAAATATATTATGTATGAATGTATCTTGGTTTTTCATTTCCCTCATGAATTCTATATTCATTATGCATTTGTGGAAGGTTTTAATGTGACCTTTAATCTTTGTATGAAGCATATAAATAGAGGCTAACCCTTGTTGTAATTATACATACTTGAGAAATGAAATAAGATCTCTCCCTTGTGTTTCTTTCATTCTTCATTGTTCTTCCTATATTCACACACTTACTCCACATATTTTCATATATTTTATAACACGTTATCAGCACGATTGTTCTACCGTTGAAGAGCTACAAGGTTTGGAGGAAAGTTCTACCATTGAAGGACTACAAGATTTTGAGGAGGCTCTACCATTGAAAAACTTGAGAAGAATTCTTGAAGAACATCTTGTGACTCAAACAATTAGTAAGCTTGTAGTATTCATGTTTAGAACTCA
>JAOYMZ010000026.1:1143128-1172451 GCA_025802335.1 Pinguicula primuliflora | reverse complement strand
CAATGTCTGACAAAACGACGTCTACGTGGATTATGTACAAATTATGTACATTTACATTATGTAAATGTATCACTACTGGGGTAAGGATTCTAGAGACAAAGGAACACAGATATTGTCAATCTTGCCTTCATCAGTTGTTCTTGGTTATTCCACCGAATTGTGAATGAGGAATATGATTGATGAATTTAGGAATGAAAATATATTTATTGAGTAAGGTTAATTTAGTCATGAAATATATTTATATTTGTATATTATTTTAAAAATGTCATGCTGATTTTTAAGAAGGAAGAGAGAAGTTCTTAAAAAAAGAACTAGCACTAGTACTTGTATTACGTAAAACACTCAATTTTTTTAAAAAAAATGCTTATAAGAACAATTAGAATCATAATAATCTCGCGCAAAACAGGCCTTAAATGCCTACCTACGCTACATATTTTTGTAGCAATGCAGCCCAAATTATGCATTTTGTGGCCCAATTTCCAGCATCCCACATCCATCTCTTCTTTGCAGCCCCCAGAGTAGCAGCCATCGACATATCCTGCGACTGCTCCCTTTTAACAAAACAGCACACAGCCATGGCCCATTTGCATTCCCTGGCCCCATTTTCCAGCATCTCTTGTCCCGCCTCTTCATTTTGCGACTTGTTGGGAGTGGGCTCATAATTCAGCCCGATGTTGAAGCCCAATTCAAGACCCGAAGAGGGAGTACTTCTATCTCTATTCTATTATCTTTTATATTACACTTTTCACGCACAGTGCACTGTTTTATGTTTTATGCACCTCACGCACATTCACGGTTCCGAAGATAGCCGGATGATGTAAATATTTGTTAGAGTCTAAACCTTCGGGTTCGTGATGACTCAATTGAATTGTGAACCGGATAACGCTAGGCGTAACCTGGAGGTTGAAATTCTTATCCTCGGAATACACCTCAGTTGACCACGAAGCCTCGGATTTACGGTTCATTAGTTTGGTTATTGGTTCTGGGCCTGATTCTGTTCTTTGGGCCTGTTTTTGTTAAGCCCATTTTTTTATCTGTTTCCTTGGTCCAATCACCCTTACCCATTTGCTTCTTGGGCTATCTCTCTCTTTTATACTTACCTGTTTCGGCCCAGTTAGCCGGCCCGCTTACACATGTATATTACATGTTTTCCTTCGGCCTGTTATGAGATATGCGGCCTGTTTCCTTTGTTCACTTGTGGAAGCTTCTGGATGTCATATATATACTAAACTTAACCTATTTTTCACTCACTTTTGTACACTCTCATCTTGTCAACTCTCTTGCGGCGTTGTTCCTCTCGTGAAACCCTAGTCTCTCCGATCATTTCGATCGATTTTCACTCTTCTAGACGGATCTTTATCCGTCTTTCTCTTTGGATTTGTGATCCTTGCTACATTTCCTCACTTTTGAACTGTTTGTTGAGGTGTTTGGTGCTGTTGACGAGGGGTTCTCCGAGGCCAAACTGACGGCCCGTTCATCTTTTGGCGGACTACGCTTGAGAAATCGATTACTACACGCTTCCGCGCTCATCCGAGACAGGATTTGATATATACATTGTATTATTGTGTTGTATATTCCAGTTTTTCCATCGAATACTAACGATTTCTTTACTGCATTTGACAGATCTGGTCCCTACCGTTCCTACACGGCTCTTAGTTTAGCAGTTAGCTTCCGTATCATGCCTTAAGTATCACAACATCTCTTGCATGGATTATGTCTCTACTTTCTGCAGCAGCAGCATCCCCCTCTGGCACCTCATTTTCCTCATCGCAGCATGGGAGAGTGGAAGAAATAATTTTTTTTAAATATGTAATGTCGTTTAGGAAATTTGAACCCGTGACCTGTGAGTGCATTTGTCACTCCCATAATCACTAGGTCAACTCCTCTAAATGATTAGTATTAGAAAACAAAACGATCCCTGCATTAAATATTTTTGCACCAAGAGAACGAATCCCTTTCGTACCTCTGCCGGAGGTGACAGCTAGAACTTAGCATGTCAACCCCGTAGTAAATTGGACTGCTAAATTGGTTCACTGTGGAACCAGGCACGCAGCCCGTAGTTACTGTCGTAATCCCTTCATTCAAATCTACGGACTAGCTGCTGAATCCAGTATTGTGTCTGATTCCCAGGAAAGAAAACATTACAAACCCAAGTTAGCATTTTCCCTTTCTCAAAAAACAAGAACAAATGTTTACCAGAGCAAAGACAGAGAGGTGATGCAAATCAATTTTCGTCTTGTACATTTGCTGGAGGTGATTGCTAATAGATTAGCTCTCAAAAAACAAGAACAAATGTAATATGGGATGCAAATCAATTTTCGTCTTGTTACATATACGTGTAACAAATACGGGATACAGTCCGACATTGGAAGGAAACTTCTTCTCCTGCAATCTTAAGGTTATCAACGAGATTTTTTGAACATGAATCTCCATCAGAAGCATCTTTGACTACAATATTTGTATCTGTTGACTTTATTGGATTGATATGAGTATTTCATATTAATTTTTATTTTCTGTATAATTCAAATTCGTCGTTCAAAGGGTCTCGAGTCTAGCGCTACGATACTCGCTCACCTCACACACACCTTGGATAGTGCATCTGTTCCTATCACCGCAGTCGCAGTTCTCTCATTACGTATAAAATGCAATTACGGGGCTGCAGTCGAGGTTCTCTCACCTCGGATGCTCACTTACACATATATGTATTACGGGACTACAGTAAACTTTAGTATTTTTAAAGTGTCTCTTCGTCTTCATACTCGCCCCTCGCTGGCGCCAGTCGATAAAAGTACGATCATTCGTGTTTTTCAAATTCTATTACTTACACGTATATCGCCCGACCATATGTGCTTTAAACGTGTATAGTTTCAGAATGGTGCATTGTATCGCGGGAATCGCGCAACCATACGTTCTTTACACCTTCCAAATAAAATGACTCTCTTGCCCTTAAAAGTGTCTTTCCGCCTTCCGGCCTGCTCATATATGTATCTTTTCGTTTTCATATGCGCCCCTTCCTAAGGGCGTCATTCGTTACAAGCGCAATCATACGTGTTTTTTATAAGCGCCCTTTGGTGCAAAACTTCACAAAATACATACTCAAGTTGTCTGGCTCGCACCAAAATTCTTCTTCATCGGACTGCTTCGGCATCATCATCAATTGTCCCATTGATGCGTTTCACTTTAACGTTCATCATACGGCAGTTGATATCACTGCGAATGACATAGTCAGTTAAGACTTTCATTTCAAAAATCAAAACAATCCATTCGTACCTATCAAAAAAATAATCCATTCATTTGGAACCCGGTAGTACATTCGTTCAGAATCCAGTAGTACATTCGTTCGGAACCCGGTAGTACATTCGTTCGGAACTCGATAGTACATTCGTTCGGAACCCGGTAGTACATTCGTTCGGAACCCAATAACACATTTGTTCTTAACTCGGATAGTCGAGATTAAATTATCATCAATATTCTATATACTAGATTCTTTCTATTTAATATCCACAAGCAGTCCAGATACGATTAATTTGGTGACTATGGTGGCGTATCGTTAGACGAGACAGACGAACCACAATGCTGATCAACATCATCTTCCATTCTTCCCAAATTCTGAACGAAGCATTCGCGACAGGCAGCTATTGGGCCCAGTATGTTAACTTCTATTATACAGGTTGATGTCACCGCGTATGGCTCGCCAAGTAATTCAGCCTGATGGAAAAAGTCAGAGACAACGTCAAAGAATTAGATCGTGCTGGACACACGACGAAGTTTAGAGGCAGAAGCAGCTAAGTTGGGTGATAAACTCCAAAAGACGGTGACAATTCAGGCTGCATTAGTGGCGTCGAGGTTATCCAAAATGAACCTGTCGGGCCATGCCGAGTCATGATGTTCAGCGGTTACAAAGTCAAAGGCAGCAGTCGTCGCGATAAGGTCGTCGAGTGCGTTGTCGAGGGCTGCATTGGATGCAAAGTTGCCCGGTTCGACAATGTTGTTGCATAGGGCAACGAGGCGTGCAGCTTCGGAGGCGAAGGTGGTTGCAAAAGCGACGATGGAACGGAAGTAGATGAATGAGACGACAATAAGGTCAGAGGCGATCACGACATGGGCGATAACTGAATCGACTAAGGCTGTGACGGCGGCACCCATGGTTTGAACTTTTAAACTCTAGGTTTTTTCACCGTCAGAGATGATACCGTAAAAAAATCGTCTTCCGGCTATTAGCTTGATTAGAAGGTATTAAGAAGGTTTAGTATTTTATTTCTTTTCTTCCTTTTCTTTTAATACTTTTTAATTAAAAAAGCAATAAAAGTAAATCAAAAATGAAATAAGAGGTTACATTTTGAAATAAGATTTTTGCTAAGGTTACTTGTCCAATTATTCCGGAAGTTCCACCTTCCACCCAAATAATATATTTAATTTAAATATTAGATTAATATTTTAAAAAAAGAATAATATAGATTTGTTTAGATTAATACTTGATTAATTAATTAATACTGAATTAATATTTTAAAAAATGGATAATATAGATATGTATAGATTAATACTAGATTAATTAATTAATATTGAATTAATATTTTTAAAAAATGAATAATATAGATATGTATAGACTAATACTGAATTAATTAATACTAGATTACAAAAATATTTTAAATACTGGATTAATATTTTAGAAAATAAGCATTCTTCATTTTATCATTTATTTATTATTTAACCAAAAAGTATGTTAAAATAAATTATAAAATAATAATATTGAAATTGTAAATATTAAAAAAATGGAGGAAATTTTCTTCCATGGTTGTGTAATATAGAGGAAAGATTTGAGAGAGAAAATATGAGTGTAGGAAAGATAAGGTGTAGTGAGAGAAAAGTAATTTGATGTGATTGGTGTAGGTAAAAAGTGAAGAAAATTTCCTCCAAGATTGTGGATAGTCTTATCACGGACCGAGGTGTTAATGAGGATGAAATTATGTATACAGAATTATTTTTTTTGGAAAGGAAATTATGCATACAGAATTTGTAACACATTTGTTAAGATTTTGTTTACCCACGAATGAACTTAGATTATAACCTTTACGTATATCTTGCACAATCTTTCAATTCCAGTTATCATCATCACCTGCTGTCTGAATAAATCTAATCGATGAAAATTTTGTATACATGAGACCAAAATTCCATATTCCGTTGTGTTTCAGGCGACCTCTGATAGGACGAGTTGGAGACGTCATATTATAGTTAAGGATATTCTATGACTATTAGGATAATATTTGCTTATTTGACCTCTAGTGTGGTAGGACGAGTTGACAGTTTTTATTTGTATATTATTTTATATTATCTTATTTATTTATTTATTTTTAAGTATTTTTTTTTATTTTTTTATTTTTTTTTTCGAGCTGGGGGTCTCAACAGAAACAATCTCCCCATCCTGTTGAGGGGTGAAGGGTATTATTGCGTACATCTTACCCTCCCCAGACCCTGCCTAAGGGCGGGATTTACTTGGTATTTTGGTTTGGTTTGGTTTGGTTCAGGCGACATCATAGCCGATAATTTCGTTGCATGAGTTAAAGTAGGGTTGTCCAAAAAAGACTGCAGTACCGGTACGACCGGCACTGGTACCGGTACCCAAGGTTGGTATCGGTTCATAACCGGTACTAGTACCTTAAAAACAGGTCGGTACCGACGGGGAATAAAAAATATAAATTAAAATATTTTTTTATTTTTTAGTTACAAAATTAATTTTTTATTTTTATTTATTAAAAATTTTAAAAACGGTACTAGCCTGGTATAGGACCGATGCCGATATCGGAACTGAATAGAACCGGTATCGGTACCGGTATCAAAAATGGGTACCGAGAAGAAGCCGGTACTGGTACTGGTACCGATATACCGGTTAGACACTACTTAAGTTAAAGAGTCATATACTAGGCTTTTAAAAATTATTGACCATGAAGTCACCATATCACACCAAATTATGAGACTTGATTTATTGTGTATATGCTTTCCATATTTTTGATCAACAAGCAGTAATGCTATAAGGTACCCACAATCGGCATCTTAAACACACTAACTGTCTTGTGAGCGCACACACACTAATATTGGTGTATATGTGTGTGCATGTGTAAGGGTGTGTACTGTATTTTGGGCGCTAATTGTGAGTGTCTTTTAATATTTCTGATCAACCGGAAAGCATTGGATGAAGGATGAAAATTAAAGCCCAATAGGCCCAAAACATGGGGCCAATCTTTTTGTGTAGATATGTACATAAAAAACTCTTCTTCTATTTATAAAACCCTTTTAAATTATCAAAAAAACATGACCAATTTCAGTGATAATAACCAGAATGTAAGAATTGCATACGACCTGTATGTACATATATGAACATAACAATATAATGAATTCTGTTGCACCTTATATTTTCTCGATCACTCCAAATTATCAACTAAATAGTTTCTATACACTTGTTTGATTATACAATTCAAGTAGCTCCTAGATGTGTGTAATATGGAGATCAAAGTTTTTGGTAACATTAAAATGAAGATACCAGAAAAACTCAAGCTATTCCTTTGGAAAGTAATCAGGGGATCCTTATGGACAAACCATGAGCGACACAGAATGCACATTGCTGAGTCGCCGCAATGCCATCTTTGTGATCAAGAGGAAACAACCTTATATGTTCTAAGAGACTGCTACCGCCTACCGGAGTAGACTAATATGGAAAAACTTGGCACCAAACATCGAGGCATCCTTCTGGAATGAGGTAAATCTCTAATCCTGGGTAATACTCAATCTGACAAATGCAGTTGCTCTTTTGCAGGATCTGGAGGCGTGGGAGACCTGGTTTGCATACACCTGCTGGTCTCTCTGAACTGCCAAGAACGAAGAAATCTTCAAAGGAAAAGCGACGTCTACAACCAACCTTCCACCAAAAATACATGCTCTGGTCTCTGAATCCAGGCGTATATCCTCTATTGCCCCGAAAGGGATTTCTCACTTACCATACCTCACAGCGGTGGCTCAAAGGAATGTCAATGACAAGTCCTGCAGTGCTCAACGACAAATATCTTACCAGACAGAGTTCTCCATCTCTGGGTGGATGACAAGCAAAGACGTCTTTACCCTTTGCACCATAATTTCACGGGTATCAAATATGGCTAGTGTGGGAGGTACAATTCTAGATTGGAAAGGCACGACAATCCTAGCATTTTCAAAGGAATTAGGTCGTTGCAATGCTTTACAAGCAGAACTTTGGGCAGTGACTCCATGGTCTGAAATTTGCAAGGAACCAGGGGATAGATAAGCTACTACGATGTACGGACTCTACCCTGATGCTAGAAGCGATTCATCATGAAGAGAATCAGGTAATGATGGGAACCTTCACCTCCTGCATCCATCAGCTGGGCAACCTCTTTGAGAGGATTCGCTTCTGCCATCACCCACGACAGGAGAATGGATTGGCAGATTCATATGCGAAACAAGGTCCGAGCCTCAAAGACTGGGATATCAGAGTCTACTATCCTGATATGAACATGGGGTCTGTATCGACTGGTATATCCTTTCAAACCCTACAGCCCATGATAGTGCAGACGTCTAACTTTCAACGGAAGGACCATTGGGCTAATTTTCATTTTGAGCCACCATGAATAATGATGTATTTGTAAATTGGCTATTTTGCCTCCTTTATATGCAAAAAAAAAAAAAAAAGTTTTGGGTAACATTAAAATATAAAAAATACACTTAATCAATTATCGCAAGCTTGTGTGTCCCCTATTCTATTAATTCACCGGGAAATTCAAGTCGGTATGCAATAATATATATAGTTGACAGGTCATGTCCCATTCCCATTCAATGTTGATCTTGGAGGAACTTTCCCCTAGATCTCACCGGATGTCACAACTCGGGTGTACCAAACACTAGTGGGCGTGGTTGTTCACGGGGCCCAGTTGAACTAAATCCGACGTCCTGGATCACGCTACGATGGCAGGTGGGCCGATGGCAGGTGGGGCCCACCAGCAGACTCTACTTCTCAGTAATTTGCCGTCTTTCCCAACCACGAGATATTCTACTCTCTGAGGCTCGGACCGGCATTGGATATGCTCAGCGACTCTCATTGCGAATCAAGAGGAGTGCCTTGTGTGTGGTTGTATCTTTCAATCAGGTATAAAAATGTAATCGGACGCTTAACTTTCATGCTGGAATCTGTGTTATCAGTGACTTTTGAGGATTCAGTTTTATGGTTTTTGGAATGGAATTGGGGGCGTTCATGTAGATTTTCTACTGCAGGTTTATTTCTTGTTGAATGGATTCGATTTTGATGATTCGGTTCAAATCTTGGTGTCGGCGATTTGTTTTGGCGTGTGTGTGTGGCACTGATCTGATGTTTATGGATTGGTTATAAAGTGCATTAAATTTCATGACATGTTGCCGTCGTGTGGAGGTGTAAATCGTTTTTTGGGTAGTGTTTGGGATGGGTTTTGTTCACGTAGAAACTGTAGAAGTATGCATGGAGAGTTGGAATTGACTGTTGATCTGGTTAAATGATGCTCCAGTACTCTAGATTCTGCTTTTTGGTAAACGTGAAATTGCAGAATGGGACGCCTTTGGATCAGAAAAATCTCACGGATTTTGTCGGTGCCTTTAGTTCCACTTGCATTTATGCTCCGGTTTTCCATAGTGTCTTTCCATATAAGCTTCATGAATTCACCTTTCTGCAATCTTGACAAACAAAAATGACTTTTGAGGTTTGTTTTGTCTCGTCCTTACGTAATCTAGATTCAGATTTCTCTATCATCACTGCATGGTTCAAAGTCGTATTGTCTCAAGGCCACATACTTTTACAAGATGCACACCATTGCTAGACTTGGCATCTGAGTGTTGCTGAAAATCTGTCTGCAGTAGAATTGTTTTCTTTTCTGTAGGAACTTACCTATGCATTCACTATTAACCTCTTTTGTGAGCGTGCAGGATTTCGCTTACTCTGCAATCTTCGCAATGTGCCTGCCCCCCAAGATGAAAGCTCCGACAAACCCCTACAATTTTGAACAGCAAGCTCCCTGTCCTTCCTAGGAACTCTGAAAATTTTATCCTCTACTTTTAGTTTTTGGAACTAAGTAGAGACTGCCCAGTTGAAAATGGCGATCGGCCAGTCCCTCCAATCTGCCGAAGGATTGAAGCATTTCCCATTAACTCCTTTCAGAATTTTTAGAGGCCTACTATGTCTAGCCGTTTTTATTTCTACAGCATTTATGTTCTTAGTGTATTTTGGCCCAGCTGCTGTATCTCTGCGCCTGTTTAGCGTGCATTACAGTAGAAAGTTAATATCATCCCTGTTCGGTCTGTGGCTTGGTCTTTGGCCGTTCTTGTTTGAAAAAATAAACAAAACTCGAGTCATATTTTCTGGTGACAGAATTCCTGTGGAAGAGCGGGTTCTAATAATTGCCAACCACAGAACTGAGGTTGATTGGATGTACCTGTGGAATCTTGCACTGAGAAAAGGATGCTTGGGATATATTAAGTATGTTCTCAAGAGTAGTTTGATGTCAATACCAATTTTCGGCTGGGGATTTCACATTTTAGAGTTCATTCCAGTTATGAGAAAGTGGGAGGTCGATCAATTAGTAATGAGCCAAATGCTTTCTACCTTAACTAATCGTCAGGATCCATTGTGGCTTGTTGTTTTCCCTGAAGGGACCGACTATACGTAATGTTTCCATCTCTCCTTTCTGTTTCTTGTTGTTAAAGTATGTTATCTTTCCTATATTCCATTATTGTGAAGTTTTCGTCTAGCAGACTCCGAAAAATGGCTTGAATATCTACACTGAGATTGTGTTTGTACAGTGAACAGAAGTGCATGAGAAGCCAAAATTTTGCCAAGGACAATGGCTTGCCTGTTCTTGAAAACGTGCTGCTTCCAAAAGTTAAAGGTTTCAATGCTTCCCTGGAGATCTTGAGGGGTTCGTTGAATTCAGGTTCTTCCTTATTCCATTGTGGTGAACTTATACCGTCCTTACTGCTCTCCATCTTAACCACATGAATCTTTCAATGGCAGTTTATGACGTGACAATAGCATACAAGAATCAATGCCCTTCTTTCATGGACAATGTATTCGGTGTTGATCCTTCCGAAGTACACATGCACATCAGACGCATTCCGGTGAAGGAAATCCCTTCATCTGAAGCTGAGGCTGCGTCCTGGTTGATGAATGAATTCCTGTTGAAGGATCATCTGCTCACTGAATTCATCGTGAATGGTCAATTTCCCAACCAGGGAACGGAAGCGGAACTTTCGACACTGAAATGTGCGGCCAATTGTGCAACTGTAATTGCTGTTACTGGTATTTTCACATACCTAACCTTTTTTTCATCCAGTTGGTTCAAGGTTTATGTTGGTCTAGCTTGTGTATTTCTGAGCTGCACCTCTTATTTCAATATCAGGCTACAACCAGTTGTTTATTCTGAAGAAATTACCAACAGTAGGAAAACATTGTAAATGTTTGAACCACTTATTACACATTTAATGGCTTCTCTGAATAGCTTTTGCATGATAATAATTTATGCTTGTTTGTTGAACATAAAAATCTTTAGATCCCGAATGTTAGGTACCGAATAAATGAGTTATGTTCTAAATTTTAATCACGATCGTCATGTCTAAGTATTAGATCACAATCTCGATGATCACGAATAGAATTCAACACATAACTCATTTATCAGCATTTAAAGTTCGGCACCGTAAGGTTACTCTCTAAGGTTCAATGATATAGAGTACATGCATATTACAAACATAAAATCATATATAAACAAGTGAAATTGTGAAAGAAAAGACAACAAAATGAAACTTGCATCTCATGAAGGCCTTCGGCCTTAATCTTGTTCTGCTTTCCACTTTTTTTTTTCTTGCCTTAACTTTCTTCTTGGAAAGCCAAGCCCAAACAATGACTCCCCCTCATCAAAACATTCTGGGGGTGAGAAATTGAAAATACTCTATTTCTAATCAACCTGCAATTCCTTGCTTACCTCCCCCTACCAAAATAAACTGTACCCACAAAAATTTGCAAGAAGAAAAGATGACTAAAGAAGCTCTTCCTATAACTTACACAACTTAAGTTGGAATTCATACATCCTGCTACAACCAAGAACTTAGCTCTCCCCAGCCTGTGCATAGACCTTCCCCCTTGTCGTCATTGCTGAATAAAGTCTGATCCGAGCAATCAAGGGACGCCCCGCATGCTCTGTTGTATGACTCACATGCTGTGTGACACACTCTGAGACGATTATCGCCATCTCCATCGCACTTCTGAATCGATATCTGGTTCAACGTATTCGAATAACTTGTCAGTTTTTAGTCTATCTTAGTAAGAAAAGAGCAGAGCAGGAAGTGAGTTGAAACTGAAAAGTCACCCAGCAAGCCAGGCGTTTGGCAGCCCCATCGCAGTCTCTGCCTCGGATGTAGTTCAGGAACTTTTGGGGGCCACTGGGGAAGAGGCGATGGTAGTTTGGCATCACAACAACTTCTTCTAGCTGTTGTAACACGGACAGTTCACTAGGCGCGCAGTGTTGGCCCAATGCGTCCTTGAGAACGTTTTTGCAGACGGAGAGTGCGGGTAGAAGAGTGGAGCTGTTCTGGCATGTGTAGCCTGCATAATCGGAGCAACGAAACTCGCACATACCGTTGTCGCAGACCCCACCATGGAGGCTGCACTGTTCATCACAGACGGCTGCAATATATCAACGAAGTCAAGTTAAGAAAAGAAAAGTGAAGCTAGGAAATGGTAAAGTGTGCCTAGATAATGATCGAAAATTTTCAAATGCCGTATATCCCGGAAAAGTGTACTTACGTCCCGAATTTTAATCCTGATCGTCCATTGTTGATGACGGCGAGAAGTGGATTACTTAGATTTCAAAATGCTGTTGATCCTGACCGTCGGATCAACAATGGACGCCCAGGATTAGAATTCGGAAAGTAAGGACACGTGTCCAGGATATACCGTCCGATAGCAGAAAATTTCTCAGATAATGATACCTGTGGAGCAGTCAATTCCTGTGTAGCCATGTTGGCAGTGGCAAATGCCATCTTGGAGGCACTCACCTCGACCTCCGCAGTTATTAGGGCAGGAACCTGTGAATAAGCAAAAGAGAAAAACAGTTATGCAAACTGTTTAGGCTGCATTTTATAGAATGTGATAGAGGAGTTCACAGCTTACGCTGGTTACAGTCTTGGCCCTCGAACCCTAAGAAACATTGGCATCGTCCCTCAATACAATCACCATTGAAATGGCATGAATTCGGACACGGACCCGATAAATGGACTGCTTCCACATTGCAGAGTTCATGGTAAGTAGGGCAAATCAATTCACCTACAGGGAAGGTGAGGAACAAATGATGTAATATCATATATCTTCTAATCCACTATTCTCTATGCATGAACAACAAAGAGAAGAAAGAGAGATTGTTACCATTGAAACCGGGAAATTTAATTGCTCCACCAAGTCTGGGACAAGCTTTCCATGTTCCATCAACAGCAACCTGGGGACAATGAAAAGGTATACTCATATCAAGTTTAGACAATTAGAGAAGGATGTATGGAGAACAGGAGAAGTGTTTTCTCCTTTGCCTTTTCTTGTAGTCGATAGAATCTCAAATACATAAGGCATTACTGCAGTCTGCCAGTTGAATACATAAAAACTGATTTTTACTGTAGGTACCAAAACATAGCTACAACGAATACGACGAAGAAGAAACACATCCACAAGAAAGTGTACCTCAAGAGAATTTGTTGTACATCTGTGTTGATAACAACCATTTCCTTGCGTTGTCGAGCCCCTTACAAACCCATTACGCACCAACGATGAGGCCATGCACCTGCAGCAAAATGATCAAAAGTAACAGTATGTTACTTCACCAATTTGATAGTTCTTACTTCTTAGTAGAAGAGATGTGCAAAGATATCTTCTACCTCGAGCTACTTCCACGTACTTCTCCCAGCATTCGGTCCGGTGTCCTAGCACTGTTAGTGTCCGTACACGAACCATCAGAGTACGCCACAAAATATGTACAGTAGTCGGCCAACGACGACTGCCCACCTGAAGATTATCAACAGCAGTTTAGGGAAAAGTAACAGAACTACCTGAAACTGCGTGAGGTGGCAATATGAGGGCAGAATTTGAGAGGCAGGAAGAAGGTGCACCTTTATTCGCCTGAGGAAAATAACGAGCCCACTGTGGAAGATCCCCATTGTAATCAACAATGGGGCAATAACCTTCTGCCTCCCTATTATATGTACATCCAGAAATCTGGGTTGAGTTACAGTGATAAGCCCCCTTCCAGAGGTTGCAAGGCAACGTAACGAATTCAGTTCCCTGCCCGCGACCCCAGTCTAGACGGTCCGCCATGCTGTAATTAGATTTATACCATCCACTGTCCTCCAGTAAAGCAAGGGTCATTTTAGAAACTACCGATCTTGTATCAACAGAGCCTGTCATGATCTCATTCATCAAAAGCCTCTTCTCCCAATGAGATCCTGTGTTTACCAATTATACGAAGAACGCACTTAATATGAGTTTACAATTATGGCAACACATATATCTGGAGGAAAATATGAGGAGCTAATGACACAAAAAAAAAACTGAAGACGAATTACGATGAACAACCTGATGTGCCCCGCCCACCACCATCTTCAAGTTCCAAGCCAGTAAAATTCTCAGAGAAAGCCTGACAGAAAAGATGAGAAGATATGTTTTTAGTTTATCATCCTGTTCAGGATATAAAGAATTTCCGAAAAGAGTAAGGCATGTTTAACCATACCACATAATGATAACGTGCATGCATAATTACACGAGGAAGCACAACTCTTGTTACCATTCTTCCAAGTTTTTCATCCATAACTTGTGCTGCAACCTAAAAGAGGCAACAATAAAATATATATACATATCAATGATGTTCTAAAATAGGCTGGTGCCAAAAAACAAATTTACTGTAGTTATCAGTTCCATATTGGTTCAAGAGTTCAAAGTTAGAATGCTAATTCTGCGTAACAAACTTACCCTGGCACGCCTTCTTTTCCTCTCATCACGAAAATGAGCAAAGGCATGGGGATCAAATCCGAGGACATGCATAACCTGCAAATAGTAATTTCAGCACTTGTAATTGAAAAAGTAGTCTAATTTACGAAAAAACTCGGTTCAAGTTTAACTCACCTCATGGACTAGTGTAGCAGAAAGTAAAGTTTCTGCTTCAGCAGTCAAGTGACGTGGTGCTACATTTACATGTCCTGTTTCCATAAAAAAAAATGCAAGTAATCGAACTTCCTGTGTTGGATAAACTACGGGTAAACGTCCATCATAACTATGCCTTGAAGGAGCAGATTAATACCAGCAATAGCACGACCCCATTGATCTCGCTCACATGCCACAGCCCAAGCCAGCGTGTTACCAGTTGTTGGTCTAGTGGTGACCAGAAGAACCAAATCTGCATTAGCAACACCTTCTGCAAAGACGAAAAGGTGTAGTTAGTACGCGTAACTTTCATCAAAAGGTATATTGATGACACATTTTATTTTTAAGGAGAGTGACCTTCTACATATTCCCTTGGAAGCTGCACACCTCCATCTTGGCCACATGCAGAATATCCACTCAATCGTAAGTTCCCTTTTACAGGCTCAACAGATAGGACTTTTCCAAACCAATCTGTTGTTTGCTCAAGGGCCTAGAGGATAATATGTGATTATAGTTCAAATGACGGAGCGTTGCCACATAAACTAGCATTGTGTTCACAAATGCAAAGCATTCAATCAGCTACACCATGAGAAAAGCCAAAAATAAAACAGTACCATGCGTAGACGATGTCTTTTGTCCTCCCCAGCAATATCGTCCAGAGTACAATTATACCAACAATCACCATGTATGGGAGGATCCCCCTGGGGGTTACAAGAAGGTCTACCTGAATAAGAAGCTACAGAAGGTTCCCCAAGCTGGCCAAAAAAAATATAGAAACCCAACATCAGGCAAAAAAAAAAATTCATTTCCGGAAAATAATGATTTTGCATACTCTTACCTTTACAATGTCCCCCACATTCCGGCAATCTCTATCAGATGAATGACCAACAGCATCATAATTTAAATAAATTCGAATGGGAAGCTTAGCATCGTTGTGCAACCCCGTAAAATCAGATACACCTAGCAAGGCCCTTCCCTTCCTTTTAGGAGAGTCGGGAATCTCAGGTTTATCATATTTTTGAGGAGACACGGTGTATACTTTGCGACCAGGTTGCTTCCGTTGTTCAATAATCTGATCGTGAATGCAAGAATGTGATAACACGCTCCGTTTGTCCTGTTCAAGAACTTGTGCTCGGAATTGAATCTCCTTGGTTGTTGCAAAGACAATTTCAAGTAGTAGCAACACCAAGACAACCTGAAATGGGAGAGTATGACTTTGAAGACAGATTAGAGCACATATCTTGTTTCTATCAGAAACTGATACATACAGTTTGTAGGGGAGCATGCCAAGTGGTCCGAATCGAACTAGATACAACAATTCATTATTTATTCTTCTGTTTTTATTTGCAGGCATGATTAAGTAAAATTTGAACTGCATAAGCTCAACAACTTCTTCGAGAAAAGATCAACAAGATAGCCAGCCAATGTCTCCTTTAACCACCCACAAAACAAAATAGAACGGATAATCGATTGAGTAAACAATTGCACTAAGGCAAGCAAACAGAAGCAATGAAAATACTAGCTAAATGCAGACATAGTCACATAAGCCAACAGGTAAAGACAGTAGAAACTATGACGAATATAATAAATAGAATCCAATAGATTAGTAAATCAAAGCAAATAGATGTAAGGAACAGGCAACAGCTCAAATGTCAAAACAATATTTTCAATTCCACAGTAAACAATAAATGGATAAAATCTGGCACCATTCTTTTAAAGAGGTACTAAAATGCAGGAAGCCCAGTATAAGCAAGAAAATAAAGACAAAATCAAACTCGAAAGCAGATATCAAGAACTGCAAAATGTTCAGTGTGGATTGAGGAATAGCAGCAAGTAAACAGAAAAAATCTTGCCTTTATACCAATAAAGGCGAAATTCAGTTCAAATCTTGACAGTAAAGAGACCTCGGCACATCGATTACACCGAATCCTCAACTCCATGAAACGACAGCGTTCAACCGGAGAAACCAAGTTCCCATCAAATCAACGGCAGCTCACCTCATCAGCTCCTACCCATATAAAAAGCCCGAGAAGTCCCCGCATTACACGGAAACCCGAAACAGAAAAAACACCCCACAAACTCCCAAAGCAATTGGCGACAGTTTGCTGCTCCTTTAACCAAAAGACGTTACCTTTAAGCTCAGTGGACTATACTTCGAATTTCATACTGAATAAACAATGTCATAAATGCTCTCTGCTCTCTTTAGAAAGAGTACTACACTGTAATAGACTTCATGGACAACAGCAGGGAGGAGATGATGAGAGAAGATGAATGTTTTTAATTGATTTAAATACTACATACATAACGCATAAATTGGTGGGGTGGTTGTGTGAAAATTTCTCTCACACACACACGAGAGAGAACAGGTCATGTCCATATTTTTTTGCTAACCAATTTCATGTAAAGATCGCCTCTTTAATGCGACCAAATTTCGAACAATCCTCCGAATTACGCTAATTTAGTTGTTGTAACCAAAACATTATATTAATTTAAGTTGAACAGATTGTGTTTCATTGGTTGTTTTGTTTGGATAAGTTGTTTTATTCAAGTTTAGGGGACATTAAGTGACAAAAGAATTGCATTGTGTGCAGTGCTTATATGACACTACGGGATTAGTGTGGTAGGTATACCGGTGTTTAACACTTTTGTGCGAACCGCTGACGGGTCAATCCTACGTTACCATAAGAGCACTTATTCATTATACAATTGTTTTCTCAGCATATATTATCAAATCCATTTCATTCGTTGTTGAACAAATAAAAAAAACAGTAGGGTGGTGGATCGGACGGATGGTGCAACAAAATTGGGCATCTTTCTTGGAAGGTACAACCCCGGCCAACTTGCTCATTTTAGAAATTTAAGAAGAATAAATAACACTCGAAACTTTAAATACTAAAAATAAAAATATTTGTGCAGCCTTAGAGTCAAATGTTTCTAGTAGGAAAATGGTACGAGCCAACTTATTTTCCACCTCTCTATAACGTACCACTATCCAATCTTGTGTCAAAATATTTAGTCTCATATTTCACCCAATTGAGTGTTGACGCTTCATAAAAGATGCAAAACGAGTATTAAAAGACGATAACTTATAGCATCACTCTTTGCAGAGTTCGGATATGGCGCACCCCCTGGGCGGCACCCCCAGCACCCCCCTCTCCGTTTGGTAAAAAAATCGACGATTTCCCACAAATTTAAATGTTATAAATCCTATAAACCCAAGGCTAAATATTACGGCGACTTCGCGGCCGAAAAAACTAAAACCCTATTTAAATGTTATAAACCCAAGAGCTAAATATCAACCCAAGGGCTAAATACTATAAACTCAAGTCTAAATTTATGGAAAATCGTCGATATCTTGGCCAAACGGAAAGGGAGTGCTGCCCAAGAAGTGCGCTATATCATTTTACCTCTTTGCAGTCACGGAAGCCTGGAAGGGGTGGATTTGGGGGCGGTAGCCCTATTCTACCCCCACCCAACCCCCAAAAGGTGTAAATTTTAACGATTTTTTCCACCAATAGTTTGCTAGGGTGTGCCAATGTTGGTAATCACCCAATAGTATTTGTTCATGTAGAGGGTGGAACCATTGGTAATCACCCAATAGTATTTGTTCATGTAGAGGGTGGAACCAGCAGATATATATGGGTGTTTAATGGGTCGTGGGTAGGCTTCAATTATTTCTACCGGCAGGAGGCAGATTTCTATCCTAACTCTCTACACTCGAATAATTTACGAAAAATTATACAAAAGAAGACATTTTTTATGAAGCAAAAAAAAGGGGCAACTTGTCCCAGTGGTCTGAAATCATTGATTTAGATGTGGGACGCTCGATTTGGTGGTATCTAATCTACCTTTGCAAAACAAACTTTATTGGCCTATGCTAACTGGCCCTATCATGCACAGGCCAGGCCTCTTCTGAGGCCTGATATAAGGCCCAATAAAAAAACGACACACATGACTACTTAAATACATAGATACATGTGTGAGTGTATGTGAGTGTGTGTGGAGCCCACATATGTGTTACGTGAGTAGTCTATCGTGTGTGAGCTCATGTCGTGCCTTGTATCGTTTCATGCCTCTTTTTTTGTCATGTAGAAGAGCAAAAAATGGATCATACACATGAAAATCGATGGGTCGACAGCAAACGAACGAAAATTTGGCCGCCCGACAATCCTGAATGAAATATACGGGGGCATACAGTACCAGGAACAAACTATTTTCTTTCTTGAAGCTTTGCAATTAAAAATGTAGATAAAAAAAACAAAATGAGGGGATGGGGCAGATCGACACACCCTTATTAGCCGCAAAGCTTGGATGAGATATTTAGCACATGCTTTTGAACTATAATGTGGACTAGTAATGCAGCAAACATATGTTGGTAATCAGTTTTACTTGAGTTGATTTGTAAATTATGTAGGGACAAACCCTTAATTGCATCACCCCCTAAATCCAAGAAAGACTGTATGTTTAATGATTAGAATGGAGGACCCTCCTCCAACAAACTGCATGCCATCACCAATCAATGAAGATATCTCTGGATTAGTGGACCTGATTTGTTGACACACTAGTGTAGTGGGGGTTGAAGGTGACCAACCAAAAAAATATATTTGTTTAAGAATCTCTCTCCCCAAGTTTTTTTTTTGTTTGCTTTTTTTTCTCTCCCCAAGTCAAATTCGTGTTTTTATGCCCCAACACTAATTAACCTTCTTAATCTTCACTATTGGGGGTTAATATTTGATGATTAAAATGTTACCCAATGTGGAGGTAGTATTTGACTATTTGTACAAGAATGTGATAATTTACATGATCCAAATTCCTGCACTCGAGTTTCAGCTTTAGAATTTATCGACTCTTGAAACCAATGGTAGTAACGGTGATCCGGTGAAACATTCAATGAACCAGTAGCAAAAGCTACATCTTCAAATTCCAAACTCTTCAGCTGTTGATTGTCATTCTGAAGTGTGCTGATGCTTCATGCTTCTCATAGCCAGATTCTGAATTTAATCTAATGAGTTTACAACTTAAGGTAAATAAAAGGTTCACAGAAGACGAACGACAAGTTTCAATTCCAATAAGTTAGGCAAAAGAGTGTCCAATTCCTAATGAGCAAACTAGAGATTTCCTCTTATCCAGACTTAACAACTCATACTAAATGACTATCTTTTAGACTGATAATTTGGATAGTTGGATTTATATTAATTATTGTTGTGTCAATTTAATTAGACATCCCAGATTATCTGTATGAAGGATACTTATTTAGTCTGTACGTTACAGTTTGGATAAGAAGAAATTTCCAGCAAATTATATCCATAGTATAACCAAGGGAGCTAAACGACGCTATCAGCTAAAATATTTCCCTTCAAATGACAACTTGAAATCGTAGGTAACCCGCGTCATAGTCCAAAGTGTCCTCTTCACTTGTCGTCTCTTCACTTGTCGTCTCTTCACTTGTCGTCTCTTCACTTCGTCTCTCCCGAACCGTCGTGCCCGTCCCTCCACTTCAGTTCACCTCTCCGTAAATCATCTATGATGCCTTCCTTCCAAATGACACCTTGCCTTTTCTTTACAATCTCACAGCCTATTTATTTTGTTGCTGTTTGATTCGAGATTCGGCGTCGCTATTGTTTCTCATCCCAAATCCAAGGTACTTAGTGTAAAGATTTGTGCTCTCATTACAATTTCGTTCTACATTTGAATTAACTCACCCCATTATGGGTTTTCAGATCGACACCATTATGATTTTTCATTCCAAACACCTCAGTGGATCGGAGAAACATTATGATTGTTTATCCAAAGTGTATTAACTGTTAGATATAAGGATAAAGAATTGTTGGTTCTATATGTAATGAAAGAGGACCACTTCTATATTTATTCAATGGGAATGAAATGGCTATAAGTAGCCTTACAAGTGATGAGTTGAACCGAAACTAACTCCACATTCTAAGCTACTAACTCACGTTCGAAGACATGAACGTATACAAAAAAAACTAAATCAAAATGCATAAGAATCAGACCAAACAAACAAAATGCAACAGAACATGTTGAAGCAATCCTTACAACTGTTGTTCACCGACAAAACGGTCATCCTGAAATTGCTTTTATGATATTAGGTAACTTTCTCCAACACACTCTCCTAAACTGAACTCGTTCAGCTTACTTCTGTTTCGCTGCAAATTCAAAGTTTCTTCCCCAGCTCCACAAATGCATCAAATTTGTGGCTTGGTCATGATGTCAGCCAACTGCTGTAATGATGGACAATGTACTAATTTCAATACTTCATCACGAACCAGGTCCCTTAAGAAGTGAAATCTCACGTCTATAGTCTTGCTGCATCCATGCATAATAGGATCTCTTGACAGTTTGACGGTGAATGCATTGTCACCGAACACCTTTGTAGGGTGTTTCTGTACTTTGTTCAGGAACTGCAGTATTTGTTTCAGCCCTATTACTTGACAAGCTGCAACTGTGGTAGATACATATGCAGATCCTGTTGTAGATAAGGTGAAAATTGGTTGCTTCTTGGAGGATCAAGATACTACTCCAGAGCTGAGCAGAAACACGTAACCTGATGTGCTCTTTCGATCATCAAGATCACAAGCATAATCAGAATCAGTATATCCAATCAACTACCCATCTGTGTCCTTTGTGTAATAGATGCCAAAGTTGTGACTTTCTTTCACGTATCTCAGGATCCGTTTCGCAGCAGATAGATGTTCTTTAGTAGGTTTGTCCATAAATCTTGTTATGACGCATACACTGAACATTACATCTGGGTGAGTTGCCAATGAGATACATCAAACTTCCCACAAGTTGTTTGGTTTCTTCCACCTTGTTTCCTTCAGAATTCTTGGTCAGCTTGAGACCTGATGTTGTTGGATTTAAGACAGAATTGTATCTTCTATCTTAAATCACTTGAGAGCATCATGTGCATACTTTAGTTGGTTGACAAAAATTCCTTCAGCTCTTTGCAGCACTTTAAAGTCCAAGGAAGTAGCACATCCTTCCCAGGTTAGTAATATCAAATTCTGTCATCATAGACTTCACAAACTCTTTGAACATCCTTCATTGTTGCTTGTGCAGATCAGGTCATCTACATAAAGACAGGCGAGCAAAAACTTTCCTCTTTTAGATTTGATGAAGAGTGTGTGTTATGGACATTTTTCGAATCCTTCTGTCAAGAAGTAGGACTCTATCTTACTGTACCATGCGTGAGGTGCTTGCTTAAGGTCGTATAAGGCCTTTTTCAAGCGGCATACCTTCTCGTCAGCTCCTAAAATCACACATCTTTGGGGTTGCTCCACATACACCTGCTCACTCAAGGTTCCATGTAGAAATCCAGATTTGATGTCTAGCTAATATATACTCCAAGAATTTTGTGCAGCTAAAGCAATTACCAATAGTGTCTAATCTAGCGACAGGGGCAAAGATTTCAGAGAAATTTAAACTTTTATTTTGGCAATAACCTTTAGCTACTAGCCTTGCTTTGTGCTTGCCAATGCTTCCATCTTCCTTGAGTTTAGTTTTAAATATCCACTTGACCCCTGTGGCTTTTGCATCTACAGGCAAAGTTATGAGTTCCAATGTGTCATTCTTTTCTATTGCTGCAATCTCCTGATCCATTGCCACCCTTCATTTTTCACATTTTTGAGCTACATTGAAAGTAAGGGGATCACTTTCTGAATAGAGAGCCATTGGTAATTCATCATGCATCGCTTCTTCTCCAGTTCACAGTCATTTAGCTAGGTTAGTCGTTGCCTGACCCATGGTGGAAGAGTGAACTCTGTATGCTCCAAGTTTTCTTGAGGGATGGCAGGTTCAGGAGTGACTGGAGAACGACCTGTTTCAAGTGAAGAATCATTGTTAGTTTGAGTAGAACTGATTTTTGAGTTATCAGAGTCTTCATTTGAAGGATCATCCTCCATGCTATCATTCCAATCAAGTTATGCTGTGGTATTTGACTGATCAGATCCTCCCCAACACCAAGCATTTTCTTCTTCAAACACTACATCATGGCATCTGATGATCTTGTTGGTTGCTCGATCATATAGTCTGTAGGTTATGGAGTTTGAGCTTACTCCAAGCTTTGTGCTTTTGCTATCCAACTTTATTCTCCTGCAATCAGGTATATGAGCATGTGCAAGACATCCGTAAATTATGAAGTATTCAACTAACGATTTGAAGCCACTCCAAGCTTACTTAGGAGTTTTTTCTCGAACTACAACCGTGGGACTTCTGTTTAGCACATGGATTGCCCACATGGCTGCTTCTGGCTAGAAGGTGCGAGGAATTTGCTTGGCAGCAAGCATGCTATGAACTAGATTCATAATGGTGCGATTTTTTCTCTGAGCAATTCCATTTTGTTGAGGAGAAAAGGATGCAGTGAGTTGTTTGTCAATCCTTTGATAGTGTACGAAAAGGCACCGGGCAGAGGCGGGATGGCCAGGGGTCGCCCAGCGCCTCGGGTGCCTTGGCGGTCGCCTCGGCCACCACGGCGGCGCTTCACCGCCGGATGTTTTTTTTAATTTTATAGTTGATTTTTTTAATTATTAATTTTTACACTTAACTAAAAATACAAAACTCTTAACATTTGGGATTGTGGTGCACGAAAATTGTGAAGAGTGACACCCATATTACATGCAAATGTCCCACACCGAAAATATAAGAAGAAAGAGCTCCAATCCCCTTCTATAAGTATGGGGTCACTCTTCACAATTTTCCTGCACCACTATTCCAAATGTTATGGGTTTTAGGTTTTGACTTTCAAACCCGAAGTCCAAGTCTAAAATTTTTAATATATAATAAGTATAAAATTTTTAGGCGGCCACCCCACGGGCAAGGCGGCTGCCACATTGGCCAGACCACCTCACGGTGCCCTGGGCGGCCGCCCCTCGATCGAGGCAGCCGCTGCGGCGGTTGGGGCGGCCGCCTCATTGGCCAGACCGCCCCATCACACCAAACAGGCCAAAGGTGGGGTATTTTGGGGTTTAGGGCCAACTAGGCAGCCGCTGCGGCGCCATGTATGTTGTCTTCTCGAACACTGTCACTTGAGCTGCACAATACGAGTTGAATTCATTGCTGGTGAATTCACCTCCTCTATCTGTTCTCAGGCTTTGAATTGAACTGTCAGATTCCTTCTCAACTTTAGCTTTGAACAAGAAGAATTGCTCAAAAGCTTCAGACTTGGCAGACAGCAGATAACTCCATATTTTCCTGCTGAAATCATCGATGAATGTTAGAACATATCTCTTATTTCCATTGGAAGTTGGTGTGATTAGCCGAAAGATATTTGAGTGTACAAGCCCCAGAATGCTGGTAGCTCGTTTAGCACCTTCTTGAGAAAAGGGTCCTCGATGTTGTTTCCCTGAAAGACAATCAGTACATACTTTTTGAGTTGAGGCAAGCCATTCACCATTTTGTGATGTTGCCGTATTTTGAGCCCTCTCCAGCTCAAATGTGCATAGCGATGATGCTAGATGAAACTTTGATCAGTCGCCTATGCTGCAAGACAATGAGGAACTGGAGGTATTAATTCAGCTACAGGATTTGCCAGAATAGAGTACATGCGGTTTGTGCTCATATGTAACTCAAACACTAGTCCCTTTTCATGATGGTACATTTTGCACTAGTTATTCTTGAATAATACTGCAAGACCTTTCTCCTGAAGCTGTCCAACACTCAATAGATTGTTATCGAGTTGGGAGACAAGAAATACCTCATAATCACATGTGTGAGCCCTCATACTTCCAACTTCACCTTTTCTTTTCCCTCAACTCGCAAGCTAGTGTTATTACCCAACCAGACTACTTCTTTTAAGTTACTAACCAGATCATGAAATATGACCTGATCACCACACATATGGTTACTACAATCAGAGTCAATAAACCAAACCTGATTGGGAGTGCTCAAATTGGTAGGCTCCATCAAAGCCATAAGCAACATTTCTTCCTTGCACTCTGAATACATGACTCTTATATCGCGTGAATCTCGTTCTACTCTTGGATATTCCCACTGGAAGTGTCCAAGAGTATGACATCTCCAACATTCAGTTGCAGTTTTGCTAGCATTGAATCTACCTCTCCCACACATATCTCTTCCTCTCCCCAGTTATCTCCACGTCCAGAACTTCTCTTACTTTGATTGACACTTACTTGAAGTGCCTGTTCTTCATGATTGTGTCTGCAAATTTGTTGCTTATGAACCAAAAAACTACTATGGAGTTCATCAATAGTTAGTTTGTTAAGGTCATTAGACTGCTCAATTGAGCATACGACATAATCAAACCATGAAGATAAAGAACACAAGATCTTCTCAATTACCACAATCTCCTCCATTTTTTCTCCATGCAACTTCATTTTGTTGATGATAGTTAAGGTCTTTCAAAAATACTCCTTAACGGATTTATCAACATTCATGTGGAGTACCTCAAATTCCTTCCTGACAGCCTGCAATTGAGCTCTCTTCACTCGGGTAGATCCTTGATATTTTTGTTTGAGAGAGTCCGTAATATCTTTGGTCGTGTCTTTCTTCAATATGGTCTCAAGAATCGATCTATCTATTGCCTAAAATAGATCATTCTTGGCCTTACGATCTTTCAGCTTAAGATCTTCACTTGCTTTCTCCATTTTGGCTCCTTCTGCTTCATCAGGTACACTACTTTCAATCAATCCCCAATATTCCTTTGATCTCAGGAAATTCTCCATTAACATAATCCAATGGTCATAGTGTCCATCAAACCTTGGTATAGAAGGATGCACGAAATCAGAGTCTGTGATCTCTTGCATTGGTGATGAAGGATATAGCCTTTACTCCGATACCAAATGTTAGATATAAGGATAAAGAACTGCTGGTTGGAGAATGACTTCTATGTTTATTCGATGGGAATGAAATGGCTATAAGTAGCCTTTACAAGTGATGAGTTGAATCGAAATCAACTCCACATTCTAAGCTACTAACTCACGTTCTAACTTCTAAGACACGAGCGTTTACAAAGAAAGACTAAATCAAAATGTATAAGAATCGAACAAACAAACAGAATGCAACAGAACATGTTGAAGCAATCCTTCCAACTGCTGATCACTCACAAAACGGTTATCCTGAAATCGTGTTTCGGATATTTGGCGACATTCTCCAACATTAACACAATTTTTTTTGTGACTGATTAGGTTTGGGATTCCGTATATAATTCTCATTTCAACCATGGAATTGTTCATATTCCAATCATGTGAGATTTCAAATTCTAGAATGTCATTTGCGATGTGAAAGCTTATTTTGTTTGTGAAAGTTTACTCTTGTGCTTGATGACATGAACAAGATAGTAACGGATGGAAACCTAACGAGAAAGTCTTGCTGCCGCCATTGGTGTTATCCTAAAACTTCCCACTTGAACTTTCTTGTGTATTGTGAAGGAATGCTTATTTCCAAGTTGTATAAATAGAAACAATATTCATCTTTGATTTCTCCGCCGCTCTAGAATTGTCGCTAAAATCTTTCTTACATTTGGGCTACCACCGTCGGTCGACGCCGCTCCAAAATTGCGGTAAAGGTCCGATTTTTATTTGGGTTTCTGCTGCCGGGCATATTGTTATAAACTCAACCGAATTGGAGAGAAATTGGAAGGGAGGTTTGAAGAGATTGTAAGGAAATTGGGAGGAAGTTAGAAGATGAAGCAGAGAAATCTTGGAGAATATCAGAAGATGAGAAATTCGGAAGAAATTGGAGGGAGGAAGACGAAATTAGGGATTGGGAGAACTTTCGAGAGAATAAAGATGTAGAAGAAAATATGTGCTTTTTCATTCATGCCCCTCCTTGTTACCAAAGTGACGATATATATACAACTCCTATTTTACACACCTTCTCACGACTCACTCACAAAATACAATTTAAAGTCACAAAACATTTCATAGCGTATATATAGCAAAAGTCATTCTTCTGAATCTTCTAACACAGGCAACTCTTCCAAATCAGCTACGGCTCCTGATCTGTCTTCCCGATATTTGCTTGTTCTTCCCCATGATATGTTCAGTTGGACTGCTCGTCATTCCGCTAAACTTTAATCCTCGTCCCCAAGGATTAAAGTTTGGATAATTTGTACTGATCCACTGTACGTCTTCCAAGTAGGTTGCTGTGTTCCAGGAAATCAATTGCTGCTTCACTGGTCCTGCATTCCCAGGGACTATTCTGGTATCCAGAATCTGATTGGGGTATATTTCCAACTCTCCATCTTCCCCCAGTTCCGATAATTGTTCAGCATAAATTTCTTTCCACTTGAGTCTTTCCTAGAACATTGACACATGGAGTATAGGGTGTGTTCTTGAGCCTGAAAGTAGATTCAGCTGAGAGGTAGCAGCTCTTATCTTCTCCGGTATAGTATAAAACCCATACAACTTGGGTGACCATTTCTTGTTCTTGCGAAATTGGACCGAATTTTGCCTGTCTACCCTCTCCTTATCTGCAGTTAATTTCACCCTTTTCCTGACCAGAATGAGATCCTGTTTAAATATCCTTCAAATTTGATCTCTCCTCCTATGGAAATTTTTCAGTGAAGAGACCTGCCACTCATACTCACCGTTGCTCATGTCTTCACTTGAGATCAACTCTGTTTTAACAACCTTCTTTTCTTTGTCTTGAAATGTAATACCGCAAGGCTTATCAATTTCTCTCAAAATGGACAACCATCTCCTCATCAGCTCAACTCTCTCACGGCCCTTGCTTGAAATAGAAACCTCTTCAAGTCTTTTCATAGTTTGCTTGAAGCTTCTTAGGTTCTAACCACACAGGGGTTGTTTTCCAAGGACCTTCTTTTGCTCTTCAAGAACTTGTTGCTTCTCAACCTTCGTCTCTGCTGACACCCTCTTGAGTTCTCCTCTATTTTTTTCTGCCTGAATATATAGGGAATGACCCTTATAATGTAAGGTAATTACCATATCACTATAACCGTAGTAGACAGGGTCGAAATTCTTTAACCATTCACCACCAACAATCAAATCATAATTTCCCAAAGGGAAGATCCGTGAACTGCACTGGAATTCCATTCCTTGCATAGTCCAGGTAAAATTCTTACACTTAGCCCCACTAGTACATCTCACCCCATCTACCACCTCAACTACCATCAGTTTATCACATTCCAGCTTCACATTCATCTTATCAGCAAACTCCTTGCCTAAAAAACAATGAGAACTTCCTCCATCTATAACAATATAGAGAGGTTCTCCTTTATAAAACCCCTTCACTCTATAAGTGTTTGAGCCTAAATTTCCCACAATTGCATTGGCAGATAGAGTTCCCTCATCATTTTTTTCTTCTATCAATTTCTCTTCTTCGGCTATATTTCTCAACCCTTTTAAAACTTCAGTTGAATAATCCGTCTCAGCTTGGAGAGCATAGATCTTAGTATTACACTGGTGTCCCGGGGCAAAAGAATCCCCACATTTAAAACATAACTTTTTATCAACTCTTTCCCTCATCTCCGCATCTGTTAAGACCCGCTTTTTTAACTGAGGATTTGGCTTCTTAGGTTCAAGAGTAGTCTGTTCTTCAGTGACTCCTCGAGGTCCCTGCTTGGGTGCCATTTTAAGTAGAGCATAAGCTGACATCTTGTTGATCATAGAATTCACAGTGAACTTTTGTTGTTTGGCTACTGCAATAGCTGCTCTAAGTGTACTAGGTCCTCTTGACTGAACTGCTGATCTTAACTCTGATTGTAAACACCCCACAAATTTTTCCAAATAGAAGTTGTCCTCGAATTCAGGATATGACACCATGACAGATGAAGCTAGAGAGTCATACCTCCTTAACAGATCCTCCAAAGACTCATAATTTCCCTGTTTTAGGCACATGAAAGCATCTGCAATATTCCCGGTATTACTCATTTCAAACCTGTTTATCAGGGCATCCACAAAATCATTCCAATCAGTAGCTTTATTATATTTAAGACTTCAAAACCATATATCTGCATCGCCATCCAAGTATACTCTGATAAATGCCAATCTTTCCTTATACTTGATTCCAGTGTAAATACTGAAATATTCTTCACACATCTCGATCCAAGAAAGGGGATTCTTACCATTAAAACGAGGGAGATCAGTATATGGCATTTTACCTTTCCTCTGTCTAGCAAATTCGTCATATCCATAGTCTTCTTCATACCATCCTTCAGAATCTTCACGGTTTTGAGCATAACCTTGCTGTTCCTTAGGGCCCGCAACCTTGACAGGTTTGCGGGGTGGTTCTCCCAGGATAGAAGATTGGGATGGAAGTTGCTTTTGCACTAACTCCAATACAGTATTCAGCTGTGTCTGAGTGTTCATCTAGGCTGCTTGAATCATAGACATACCACTACGCATTTCTTCCGTAACCAATGGCAGTTGCTTCTGAATCTCATCAACAGTTTTCTCTAAATTATTTGAACCTTCTACAGGCTTGATATCAGCATCAAGCCTGTAGAAGTTCTTTTTAAAGTTTTTGTGATTTTGGTTTTTCAATCGTAGAAGTTCTTTTTAAAGTTTTTGTGATTTTGGCTTCTGACGGTGGCCTGACAGTGAAAAAGTTCCCAAAAGCCCAAAAATAAAAAAACTTACATGGAGTTCCTTCTGAGAGGCTTAAGACGGTAGTAAATTTGTAATTATTTTAAAGTTCACTTTTAAGATAATTTGTCCATATAAATAAATCGATAATACCAAAATATCCATCAATTTTCCCGTATTATATCCAGTTTGTTACACTATTTTTTTATTTTTTGCCATATTAAAGCCCCCACTGCAAACATTTTATAACTTTTTTTTTTATAAAAAGCACATTCTTTTAAAAGTTCTTCTCATAAGCTACTCTTACAAAAGTACAAGAATTTGCAAATATAGACTTAGCTGTAGTGAAAAGCATATCTTAAGCGGTGTTCCATCTAGTAGAAACATCCAACTTTACCATACCTCTTGGTTTTATAAAATTGGTCTCACAAGCATACTTGAAGGCAGCCTGTCCAGAAGGCGAGGACTTCACAAGCTTACATATAATGCGCGCCTTTTTCACAGAATTATCTAATTCAGCTAAGGCATCTTTAACCACTAAGTTAAGAATATGCGCACAACAACACATATGCGGTCATGGTTAAGGATTATACCTACTTGT
>JAOYMZ010000026.1:1124480-1143028 GCA_025802335.1 Pinguicula primuliflora | reverse complement strand
AGGGAAAAAAGGGCCTCTATATATTGTACATGTACCATACAAGAAGGAATAAGAAAAAAAGAGTACAATATTTCCCCCGTGGACGTAGGCATAGCCGAACCACGTAAATCTTATGTTCATGTGTGTGTATATGTGTTGAATTACCAATCTAATACCCTAATGAGAATTACAGGATTGCTATCATTATTTATGTGTTCTTTCTTTTGTACATAGCGCAGCCAAGTCATAATAAAAGTTATTTGGTTTTAGTAAAAAGCAATTGGTATCATATTTACTAGGATGTCACCACCTCGGTGTTGCCTGAATTCCCATTTAAGGTGCCTATACGGCTGCATATGCTGTCTAAGCGTTAGCGGCCACTATCCGACTAGTGGTCCCTCTAACACGCATTTTAATACATTTATTCAGTTATCCTAAGTTGGTGGGAAAATTTGTCTTTCTGCCGCGCTGATTACTCCATTTTTCTTTCCCAAATACCTCAGGAAAATCCGGGTTCCTCCGGGTGTAGTGGCTCTGTACTAGAAATTGATGAATTGCGGCCGGACTCAGTCCCTGAAGGAATATTGTTGGAGACTCGTCAACAAATTGAACCAGCAAACAATGAATCGATGGCAGACGGGTATGACAATTCTGACTTTGTACAGGCACAAGACTTAAATGTGGCAGAAAACCTGGACAAAGAAGACAACTGGAGTATAGACCTCAAATCTATCACGTCCACGAGATTAGTTGAGCCCAAGCCTCTCGAACGAGAAGTATCAATGAATAGTTGCAAAGAAAGCTATCCAGCCCAATTCTGTGCGAGGAAGGACAACTTGATCCGGGCGAGCAGTAAGGTTAGATTGAGACGACCCGCAGACAGGGCTATTAGGAACTCCATTCCGTTCAGGCCATTGAGACAAGACGAAGACTCTCTGGCGACAGTTCAATGTAAGTTAAAGGCGCGAGAATGTCGAGCCAAGCGAATCAGTAAAATGCATCTGCAAAGGAGGAAAATACCAATTTCGAAAGTGCAAATGCATGAAGATGTCAGCTCAGATCAACCGGGCATCAATATAGATGTATTAGAAGAAGCTCAGGAAACAATGCTTCTAGCGCAAACACTTGGGATCAATATGTTAGACCAACATCTGAGAGCATTAATACAAATGAAGCTTAGAGATCGAGAAAATAAAAATTAGATGAATAGTTTCTAATATGGTTCAAGAGCCGGAATTCCCGAAATTACAATTTTGTACATAAACTCTTAGTTAAATGAAAAATTCTTACCCGAAAAAAAGAAAGTATTATGGCAGGGGTGGGCATTCGAAAGAAAATTTCGGAATTCGGAAGAATTTGGAATCTTTTCCGAAATTATTTTGGAAACCGAATCAGAAGAAAAATTCGAAAATCAGTCACAATTTAAAATTTCGAAATTCAAAATGTACTGTATTTCGAAATTCGGAATGTACTGTATTTCGAAATTCGGAATCCAAATGCCACCATTTTGTATGCAATAATATTAGTTACCATATCCCCATTCCCATTCAATGCTGATCTTGGAGCAAACTTTCCCTAGATTTCACCGGACCACACAACTTGGGTGTACCAAAACCAGTGTACGTGGTTGTTTCTGGGGTCCCCTGAAGTCAATCCAACGTCCTAGATTTCGCCACGACGTTAGGTGGGGGCCCACCAGCAGACTACTTTCTCGAACAAATTTGCCTTCTCGCCTCGCCTAGCAAGACACGAACCAGGACGATAACAAAGAAATATTCTACCGTCTCTTAGGCTCGGCTCGGAGCGGCATTGGATATTCTCAGCGACGCTCATTGCGAATCAAGAGGAGTGTCTATTGCGTGCGTATCTTTCAATCAGGTATAAAATGTCATCGGGCAACTTAACTTTCATGCTGGAATCTGTGGCTTTTGAGGCTACAGTTTTATTGTTGTGTTTTTGGAATGGAATTGGGGCGTTGGGGTAGATTTTCCGCAGGTTTATTACTGGTTGAATGGATTGGATTTTGACTATTCGGTTCAAGTCTTGTTGGTCTCGGCGATTTGTTATTATTATTATTATTATTATTGGTTTTGTGTGTGTGGCACTGATGAGTATTGATTGATTGGAATGCGCATTACATTATTGATTGATTATGGTATACAATACTGTAAGAGGTGCTGGGTCACGTAGAAGTATGCATGGGAGAGATGGAATTGACTGTTGATCTGGTAAAACGATGCTCCAGTACTCTAGATTCTGTTTTTTGGGTAAACGTGAAATGGTAAATGGGAGACCTTTCAACGGGAAAAATGTTACGGATTTTGTCGGTGCCTTTACTTACACTTGCATTTATACTCCGGTTTTCCATAGCGACTTTCCATATAAGCTTCATAACTTCAACTTCCCGCAATCTCGACAAACAAAAATGACTTTTGGGGCTTGTTTTCTCTCTTCGTTACGTAATCTTGATCCAGATTTCTCTAACATCACTGCTTGGTTCCAAGTCGTATTGTCTCAAGGTCACATACTTCGACAAGTTGCACACCATTTTTAGTGTTGCTGAACATCTGTCAGAAGTATAGTTCACTTAATTTAACTGTCGCAAGAATTTTGTTTCTGTTCTGTAGGAAATTACCTGCGCATTCACTTTAACCTCTTTTGTGAGCGTGCAGGATTTCGCTTACTCTGCAATCTTCGCAATGTGCCTGCCCCCCTGATGAAAGCTGCAATTTTGAACAGCAAGCTCACTGTCCTTCCTAGGAACTGCGAAAATTTTATCCTTTACTTTTAGTTTTTTGGAACTAACTAGAGACTGCCGTGTTGAAAATGGAGATCGGCCAGTCCCTCCAATCTGCCGAAGGATTGAAGCATCTCCCATTAACTCCTTTCAGAATTTTTAGAGGCCTGCTATGTCTAGCCGTTTATCTTTCTACAGCGTTTATGTTCTTAGTGTATTTTGGCCCTGCTGCTGTATCCCTGCGCCTGTTTAGCTTGCATTACAGTAGAAAGTTAATATCATCCCTGTTCGGTCTATGGCTTGGTCTTTGGCCATTCTTGTTTGAAAAAATAAACAAAACTAGAGTCATATTCTCTGGTGAAAGAATTCCCGTGGAAGAGCGTGTTCTAATAATTTCCAACCACAGAACTGAGGTTGATTGGATGTACCTATGGAATCTTGCACTGAGGAAAGGATGCTTGGGATGTATTAAGTATGTTCTCAAGAGTAGTTTGATGTCACTACCAATTTTCGGCTGGGGGTTTCACATTTTAGAGTTTATTCCAGTTATGAGAAAGTGGGAGGTCGATCAATTAGTATTGAGTGAAATGCTTTCTACCTTAACTAATCGTCAGGATCCGTTGTGGCTCGTTGTTTACCCTGAAGGGACCGACTATACGTAATGTTTTCATCTCTCCTTTCTGTTTATTGCTGTTAAATTACGTTAATCATCTTTCCTAAACTCTGAACTGAGATTGTGACAAATGGTAGTCTGTTTGTACAGTGAACAGAAGTGCATGAGAAGTCAGAAATTCGCCAAGGACAATGGCTTGCCTGTTCTTAAAAACCTGCTGCTTCCAAAAGTTAAAGGTTTCAATGCTTCCCTGGAGATCTTGAGGGGTTCGTTGAATTCAGGTTCTTTGTTATTCCATTGTGGTGAACTCATCTTTCCGTATTGCTCTCCATCTTATAACCACATGAATCTTTCAATGACAGTTTATGATGTGACTATAGCATACAAGAATCAATGCCCTTCTTTCGTGGACAATGTATTTGGTGTTGATCCCTCCGAAGTACACATGCACATCAGACGCATTCGGGTCGAGGAAATACCTTCATCTGAAGCTGAGGCTGCGTCCTGGTTGATGAATGAATTCCTGTTGAAGGATCATCTGCTCACTGAATTCATCATGAATGGTCATTTTCCGGACCAGGGGACGGAAGAGGAACTTTCCACACTGAAATGTGCGGCTAATTGTGCAACTGTAATAGCTGTTACTGGTATTTTCACATACCTAACCTTTTTTTCATCCACTTGGTTCAAGGTTTATGTTGGTTTAGCTTGTGTATTTCTGAGCTGCACCTCTCATTTCAATATCAGGCTACAACCAGTTGTTTGTTCTCAAGAAATTACAAACAGTAGGAAAACATTGTAAATGTTCGCAGCACTTATTACACTCTTAACTTAATGGCTTCTCTGAATGGGTTTTGCATGATACCATTTTTGGAGGAGTTTGTACCTCCAAAAATGATACACGGCACGAACTCGTGTCACGCACTCGCTCACATGTGTGGGGCCCAAGTGATTGAATTCGTGCTTCGTGTGTGTATTTGGCTCATGCCGCTTGTGTGCAGGTCAAACACCACTTAGTGTCACTTGCACTGTTAAGGTTTTACCATATGACAGACATAACATCATATATACACAAGTGAAATTGCGAAAGAAAAGACAATACAATGGGACTAGCATCACATGAAGGCCTTTGGCCTAATCTTGTCTGCTTTCCACTTTTTTTTCTTCCTTTTCCCCCCTCTAAATCTTGCCTCGACTTTCTTCTTGGAAAGCCAAGACTGAAACAATGACTCCCCCTCATCAAAACAATCTGGGGTAGAGAAACTGCAAAATACTCTATTTCTAATCCACCTGCAATTCTTGCTTACCTTCACCCCGACCAAACTGTACCCATAAGAATTTTCTAGAAGAAAAGATGAGACTCAAGAAGCCCTTCCTATAACTTACACAACTTAAGTTGGATATCTTACATCTTGCTGATCTCACATACACAGCTGCTACAACCAAGAACTCAGCTCTCCCCACCCTGTGCATAGACCACCTTCCCCCTTGTCCTCGTTGCTGAATAACGTCTGATCCGAGCAATCAAGAGAGGCACCACATGCTCTGTTGTATGACTCACATGCTGTGTGGCACACCCTGAGCCGATCATCGCCATCTCCATCGCACTTCTGAATCGATATCTGGTCCAACCGATTTGAACTAACTTGTCAGTTTTAGTCATCTTGAAGAAAAGAGCAGAGCAGGAAGTGAGTTGAAACCGAAAACTCACCCAGCAAGCCAGGCGTTTGGCAGCCCCATCGCAGTCTCTGCCACGGATGTAGTTCAGGAACTTTCGGGGGCCACTGGGGAAAAGGCGATGGTAGTTGGGCATCACAACAACTTCTTCTAGTTGTTGTAAGACGGACAGTTCACTAGGTGCGCAGTGTTGGCCCAATGTGTCCTTCTTAAGAACGTTTTTGCAAACGGAGAGTGTGGGTAGTAGAGTGGAGCTGTTCTGGCATGTGTAGCCTGCATAGTCGGAGCAACGAAACTCGCACATACCGTTGTCGCAGACCCCACCGTGGAGGCTGCACTGTTCATCACAGACGGCTGCAATCCATCAACGAAGTCTAAGTCAAAGAAAGAAAAGTGAAGCTAGGAAACGGCTGTGTGCGCTTAGAATTAGATACCTGTGGAGCAGTCAATCCCTGTGTAGCCATGTTGGCAGTGGCAAATGCCATCTCGGAGGCACTCACCTCGACCGCCACAGTTATTAGGGCAGGAACCTGTGAATAAGCGAAGGAGAAAACAGCTAAGCAAACTGTTTTTAAGGCTGCATCTATAAAATGAGATAAAGGAGTTCACAGCTTACGCTGGTTGCAGTCTTGGCCCTCGAACCCCAAGAAACATTGGCATCGTCCCTCAACACAATCACCATTGAAGTGACATGAATTAGGACACGGACCCGATAAATGGACTGCTTCCACATTGCAGAGTTCATGGTAAGCAGGGCAAATCAATTCACCTACAGGGAAGGTAGGAAACAAATGATGTAATATCAAATATCCTCCAACCCGCTTTTCTCTATGCATAAATAACAAAGAGAAGAGAGATATTGTTACCATTGAAACCGGGGAATTTAATTGCTCCGCCAACTCTCGGACAAGCTTTCCATATTCCATCGACAGCAACCTAGGGACAATGCAAATGTATACGCATTATCATCAAGTTTAGCCTATTAGAGCAGGATGTATAGAGAACTGGAGAAGTATTTCTCCTTTGCCTTAAGCTCGAATATATAGGTCGTTATTACAATTTGTCATCCAACTGCGTAAAAACTGATTTTTACTGTAGCTACTAAAACATAGCTACTATGAATATGATGAAGAAAGAAACACATCCACAAGAAGGAAATGTACCTCGAGAGAATTTGTTACACATCTGTGTTGATAACAACCATTTCCTTGCGTTGTTGAACCTCTTACAAACCCATTACGCACCAAAGATGAGGCCATGCACCTGCAGCAAAATTATCAAAACGCAACAGTATGTTACTTCACCAATTTCATAGTTCTTAGTAGAAGAGAAAGTGCAAAGATATCTTCTACCTCGAGCTACTTCCACGTACTTCTCCCAGCATTCGGTCGGGTGTCCTAGCACTGTTAGTGTCGGTACACGAACCATCAGAGTACGCGACAAAATATGTACAGTAATCAGCCAAAGACGACTGCCCACCTGAAGAATATCAAAAGCAGTTTAGTGAAAAGTAACACAACTACTACCCCTGAGGGCAGAATTTGAGAGACAGAAAGTACGCGCACCTTTATTCGCCAGAGGAAAATAACGAGCCCACTGTGGAAGATCCCCATTGTAATCAACAATGGGGCAATAACCTTCTGCCTCCCTATTATATGTACATCCAGAAATCTGGGTTGAGTTACAGTGATAAGCCCCCTTCCAGAGGTTGCAAGGCAACGTAACAAATTCAGTTCCCTGTCTGCGACCCCAATCGAGACGGTCCGCCATGCTGTAATTAGATTTATACCATCCACTATCCTCCAGTAATGCTAGGGTCATTTTAGAAACTACGGATCTTGTATCAACGGAGCCTGTCATGATCTCATTCATCAAAAGTCTCTTCTCCCAATGAGATCCTGTGTTTACCAATATGAGCATACAATTATGGCAACATATAAATTTGGAGGACAATATGATATGAGGAGCTAATGACAAAAACTAAAGGTGAATTACGATGAACAACCTGATGTGCCCCGTCCACCACCATCTTCAAGTTCCAAACCAGTAAAATTCTCGGAGAAAGCCTGACAGAAAGGATGAGAAGAAATGTTCGCTGATTTAGTTTATCTTCCTGTTTAGGAAATTACAGAATTTCAGAAAAGAGTAAGTCATGTTTAACCCTACCGCATAATGATACCGCGCATGCATGATTACACGAGGAAGCACAACTCTTGTTACCATTCTTCCAAGTTTTTCATCCATAACTTGTTCTGCAACCTAAAAGAGGCATTAATTAAAAAATACGTGTTAAGATGGGGGCTGGTGCCAAAACAAATTCAAATTTACTGTAGTATCATATCAGTTCTATATTGAATCAAGAGTTTAAAATTAGAATGCTAATCCTGCTTAACAAACTTACCCTGGCACGCCTTCTTTTCCTCTCATCACGAAAATGAGCAAAGGCATGGGGATCAAATCCAAGGACATGCATAACCTGCAAATAGTATTTCAATACTTTTAACTGAAAAAGTAGTCTAATTTACGAAAAAATGTTGGCTCATGCTAACTCACCTCATGGACTAGTGTAGCAGAAAGTAATGTTTCCGCTTCAGCAGTCAGGTGACGTGGTGCAACATTTACATGTCCTGTTTGCAAAACAAAAATGTAAGGAATCAAACTTCCTCAGTTGGATAAGCTCAGGGTGAATGGTCCAGCATAACTATGCCTTGAAGGAGCAGATTAATACCAGCAATAGCACGACCCCATTGATCTCGCTCACACGCGACAGCCCAAGCCAGCGTGTTTCCAGTTGTTGGTCTTGTGGTGACCAGAAGAACCAAATCTGCATTAGCAACACCTTCTGCAATTATGAAAAGGTGTAGTGTAGTTAGTACATGAAACTTTCATCAAAAGGCTTATTGATGATACAAATTTTATTTTCGAAGAAAGTGACCTTCTACATATTCCCTTGGAAGTTGCACACCTCCATCTTGGCCACATGCAGAATATCCACTCATTCGTAAGTTCCCTCTTACGGGCTCAACCGATAGGACTTGTCCAAACCAATCTGCTGTTTGCTCAAGGGCCTAAAGGATAATTTGCGAATATAGTTCAAATGACCAAGCGTTGCCGCGTAAACTAGCCGTGTTCAAATCATAACTTGCAACTAAGCAATATCTAAAGACACCAACAATATGTGGCATATTCCCTGATGAGGAAGTAATCAGTTCAGCCCGCAATCTCTTAACCAACCTCAGCAAATGCAAAACATTCAATCAACTACACCATAAGAAAAGCCAAAAAAATAAAGCAGTACCATGCGTAGACGATGTCTTTTGTCCTCCCCAGCAATATCATCAAGAGTACAGTTATACCAACAATCACCATAAATGGGAGGATCCCCCTGGGGGTTACAAGAAGGTGTACCTGAATAAGAAGCCCCAGCAGGTTCCCCAAGCTGGTCAAAACAAATATAGAAGCCCAACATCAGGAAAAAAATAAAATTTTTATTTAAGGAGAATAATGATTTTGCTAACTCTTACCTTTACAATGTCCCCTACATTCCGGCAATCTCTATCAGAAGAATGACCAACAGCATCATAATTTAAATAAATTCGAATGGGACGCTTAGCATCATTGTGCAACTCCGGCAATTCAGATAGACCTAGCAAGGCCCTTCCCTTCCATTTAGGAGAGTCGGGAATATCAGGTTTAACATAGTTTTGAGGAGACACAGAGTATACTTTGCGACCAGGTCTCTTCCTTTGTTCAATTATCTGATCGTGAATGCATGAGTGTGATACCACGCTCTGTTTGTCCTGTTCAAGAATTTGTCCTCGCAATTGAAACTCCTTGGTTGTTGCAAAGACAATTTCAAGTAGTAGCAACGCCAAGACAACCTGAAATGCGGAGAGTATGATTTTGAAGACAGATTAAAACACAGATTTTGTTTCTATCAGAAACTGATACATACAGTTTGAAGAGTAGCATGACAAGGGGTCCAAGTCGAACTAGATATACCAATTCATTTTTTCTTTTTCTTTTTTATTTGCAGACATGATTAATTAAAATTTGAACTGCACAAGGCCAACAAATTCTTAAAGAACCTCAATCTCACAACAGGAGATTCAGGTTCGAATCCCACTGGGAGCAACAACTCGTTTGGGCCACGACCTCGGGCTACAGCCCGCAGATCGCCCGGTTCACTGGTCGGCGTGCGAACCCTGTTGAGATTAGTCAGGCCCGAAGGACTTGGATACCCAATAGCATCAAAAAAAATTCTTAGAGAAAAGATCAACAAGATAGCTAGCCAATGCCTCCCTTAATCATCCACAAAACAAAATAGAATGGGTAAGCGATTGAGTAAACAGTTGCACTAAGACAAGCAAACAAAAGCAACGAAAATACTAGCTAAATGCAGGCATAAGCCAACAGGTAATTTTCCAAATCCAGGAAATGAGATTTATAAAGCAACCGACGTTCGAAAACAGAACTCCAGGCTGCAGAAGCTATGTCGAATATAACAAATAGAATCAAACAGATCACTAAATCAAAGTAAATGGATGGAAGCAACAGCTCAATGTCACAACAATATTTTCAATTCAACAGTAGATACTAAATAGGTAAACTTGACGCCAATCGCTATTTTCTTAAAGAGGCACTAAAATCCAGGAAGCCCAGTATGAACAAAATCAAAGTCGAAAGTAGAAATCAAGGACTGCAAAATGTGCAGTAAATAGTAAAAATCTTGCCTTTGTACCAATAATGGCGAAATTCAGTTCAAATCTTGACAGTAAAGAGACCTCGGCACATCGGTTACACCGAATCCTCAACTCCATGAAACGACAGCGTTCAACCGGGAAACCAAGTTCCCATCAAATCAACGGCAGCTCACCCATCTGCTCCTACCCATGTAAAAAGTCCGAGGAGTCTCCGCATTACACGAAAACCCAAAACAGAAAAAACCCCACAAACTCCCAAAGTAATGGGGCGAGAGTTTGCTGCACCTCTAACCAAAAAGACGTCACCTTTAAGCTCAGTGGACTATATCTCTTCTAATTTCACACTGAACAAACAATGTCATAAATGCTCTCTCTAGAAAGAGTACTACACAGTAATGGACTTCAGAGAAACAACAAGGAGAGGAGAGAAGATGATGAAAGAAGATGGAGGAGAAGGATCTCTAGCATAAATTGGTGGGGTAGTTGTGTGCAAATTTCTCTCTTATACGAGAGAGAAAGAACTAGTCAGGTCCATATTTTTCTGCTATCCAATTTTCATGTAAAGATCCTCCCTTTAATGCGACCAAATTTCGAACAATCACTCGGATTCTTTGTAACCAAAGCATGATATTAATTTCATGTCAACAAATTGTGTTCTTCCCTGCTGAATAAAAAAACAATAGCGTGGTGGATCGGTCGGACGGGTGGTGCAAAAATAAGTGGGCATCTTTCTTGGAAGGTACAGAAGAGAAGTAGCCCATCCAACTTGCTCATTTTAGAAATTTAAGAAAAATAAATACCACTCGAAAGTCGAAACTGAAGTTTTCCAGTGGATCCATTCCTTAGGGTCAACGGTTCCCCACCCCCCATTCGTTGTAAATTTTAATAATTTTTGTGGGAAACGGCAGATCTTAGCCGCATATGTGTGGTGGGTTAATGGGTGTAGGCTTAAATTATTTCAACGGCAGGCGCCATATTTCTACTGACATTATAATCCTAACACTAGACTCGAATAATCGTACGAAAAAGAAGATTATACAAAAGAAGCCATTTTTTCATGAAACAAAAAAAGGGCAACTGTGGTACTGGTAGTCTGAAATCATTGGTTTAGATGTGGGACACTTGATTTGGTGGTATCTAATCTACATCTACCTCAACCAAACCAACTGTATTGGTCAATAATAAGTAACTCAAGACCTATATCGATACCACGCAGGGGCCAAAAGCAGCATCTCCTCCTCCTGTGGGGGGCGTGGCCCCCGAAAATTCATTTTGTTTGGATTTTTTTGTTCGTGTATCATTGTTTAACATGAGAAAAATGTATAATATCACCCCCTCGACAAAAGGCACATGGTTTTTTGCTCCTCATATCACGTATGGATATATTATATTAGCGATGAAGAAATACAAGGGGGAGGTGCGATACAATATCGGGAACAACTTGGAGGAAATATTTAACATATTTTTGTTGACTATAATGTGGACTAATCAGATAGGTAAATAGAAATAAGGATCCTCCCCAATTTCGTCATTGTATTCTGACTAATTTGTGAGACATGCAGCTAATCCGAAAGCTAATTCGACCAAGCACACGGTATGTGGCGCTTGAACTGGAGAGTTATTAATAAAGGAGTTCACCTGGTTTAAATTGTACCAATCCATATCTGTTATATTGCATGGATAATGATTAGAATGGAGGGACCCTGCTTTCTTCCCAAACTGCATGCCATCACCAAACAATGAAGATCTCTCTCAATCTCAATTGGTGGACCCGATTTTTTTCTTGATAAGTTTAGTGGACCCGATTTGTTGACACGCTAGTATAGTGGGGGCTGAAGGTGACCAACCAAAGAAATTGTTGTTTTGTTGCGACGTGTGTAACAATGATATATATAGGAGGTAATTCATGGTTTTTGCCCCTACACTGATTAACCTTACTCTTCATCGTTGAATGCTATTAATAGATAAGGGTGTTTTTTTTTAGGTAAGTAACAGATCAAAGGGGGGTGTTTACCGTCGATAAAGTTGTGGGAATCTCAAAACCCATCTAAACAAGAGGCTTGTGTCAAACACCAACCTCAATCTCATCCTCCGTGCTCGGGTGATGGGGACCATATTTGGAAGAGGATGTGGGGATGGAAGGATCATGCGCCCTGGCTCTCGCTGTTGCACTTCGCTCTGGCGAACGTGTTGGATCGTAAACCACACTTAAGTTTATCAGTTCGCTTGGTAATTCAAGTCATTGGTCGACTAAAACATCTCCAAAAGCTCAGATATGGCGTTGAATTTACCAATTTCGATAGGGTTCCCTGCGTTATCAAAAAAAAAAAAAAAAAACATCTCCAGAAGCTTCAGGTCAAAGCATCGAAAACTAATCAAACTGATGTCATGCATTTTGGACATTCTGGCTGTAGCTTCTAGAACTATATCATCTGCTATATTGGAATCAAAAGGGTAGGACACCATCACAAGCACAGTAGGGAAACGGTATGATATGGTGAACCATTGAAAATCTTAGATATCTTTCCTTTCAACCTCATCAAAGGTGTGACTCACGTATTCAAGCCTCAACCCTTCAAGAGTATGTTGCTGTTCAGACATCATTCTCATGCACAAAAACTTGAACGGCTTCCATGACGGTGCTATAGAAGAAGCCATTGCCTACATAGGTAGAGAAAACGTGCCTGGAAGTTGAAGGGTCGGGCACGATTCATTCCCGGAGCGTATGCTCGACAATCATCTCATCAAATCTTCGCTGAAAATTTCAACATGTAAATCAAAACCCCAGTCAAACTAAAGACCTTTCAAAATACATCTGCTTTTATCATTGATACATGATAAACTACCAAAATGCTCAATATTTACCTCGTTTCAACCAAGGTTCAATATTGTCTGGATTTGGAAATTCTCCTGTTTGAAGTTGTTCAAGTTTCTGACGGCCGATTAACAAATGGCTATGTGAAATGTCACAATACATGCTGATACAGCAAGCCACAATGTTCACTTTCTTTCCAAAGATGAGCACGGAAAATGCACAATTATCCTGCTGGTGCACACAAATAAAGACTGAAAAACAAGTTTATTGGAAACACTTCGGAGCGTTCAATCATAAAAAAATTTCATTACAAGAGCTTTCAGCTGCCAAAAACCACAAATACATAAATGGCTTCTATTCCCTTAGAGCTAGCAAAACTAAGGGGTTCAGAGCTATGTTTCAGTCCATCAGCTACCAGGTCTAAGGTAAAAGGACTTTTATATAAATCTCTGATGGGGTCTCAATACGTTAATTCGCCCGGTGTGAAGGGATAAAGTACCATAAAAGAAGCTTATCGAAGATTAAGCTTCCAGATGAAGACAACAACAGAATTACCAGCATACGACAACATGTTGTGGAATTGCTGCTAATGATGTTCACCTGGTAAATGCTAGATCCTATAAGTTGTCATATTCTCTACTATGGCATTTACCCTTTTACGAAAATCATCACGTGATTTTACATCATCACAACGTGCAAAAACGTTGAAAATTAGGAGAACAACAATTCATAGGTCCTGATATCACACGGAATTCTCAAAACTTTTCATTTGTTTCCAGAAAATTTTGTTGCATTTTTGGTAGCTGCACATGAATGAACAGTATTTGAATTACAAGCATGGAATTGCAATCTGATATCACATCAAAAATTATATCGTACTTCTTTAATGCCATCACCGGAAGACCTAACAGAAATCACTGCTCTTATACGTCCGCCATATGTTGCACATGATAGTACGAGACAAAAAAATGAAGAAATTGTTTAAAACATTTCTTCATTTTTTATCACTATTGTCACTCTCTCCTCTCTTCATCACAAGAAAAAATCCATTACTTCCTCCCCCATTTATTTTGAGTTTTTAGGAGGAAAATTAAGCTATCGACTTAGTAGTTGATCATGTTCTTTTGGTAGTTTGTTCAAAATTTATGTGCACATGTTGTAATACAAGGACTACAACAATCTCAAATGATAAATTTTTGATACCTGTGATTGCAACTCTTCAGCCATTTTATCATCTTTGCACTTAGCACATGCATGAATCATGTCATTGAAGGACAACCTCGATAATTCCACAACTGGTCCGGGGAAAGGCTTTTCTGACAAATCATTACATTAGGCCCAGGTCAGTTCAGATTTAATCCCATAATGCGTGTAATTTTCCTGATGATATATATATGTAGAAGTAAAGTGTGGATATCCTTCCCATATCGTTTCTGACTCAAGTCATCACTGAAAGGAATTGGGATGACAAACCTGGGATCAAAAATTTTCCTTCAGCGGTATTGGTTAGTCAATAGTCGTGCTGTAAAGAAAGAGCTACCATCTGCTGTAAGGAAATGTTAGCTTACTTTAAATCTCTTAGTCTTTTCAAAGATCATATAAGTTTCTGACGAGTTATAATGCCAGACGATAGTAGTTAAGAAACTTCATCCAAATTTCACAGGCTAATTTGTTATCCTTCTTCTAGACTGCAAACTGATGGAATAACTAAGAGCATATGGTCATATAAAGCAATTAAATAACTCTTCAGCCATAACCTTAGTTAATCTCTTCTTCTGTCATTTCATATTTCACAATAAAAGTGCTTACTTACACATTGGGTTACATGAAATTTTGAACATGATCATTATTCCCAAATCTGCCCATGACATAGACCACCTTACCCACCTAATGGTTCACCAACCCAAAGGAAGAAAAGAAAAGAAAACAAGAGGAAAATGAAATGGTTAAAGCATCATTTATAGTTCTTTATTTTCTTATCAATGTTAAAGCATAATTTATAGTGTTCCTGTAAGGTATGTAATTTTTGCTCGTTCAAATAGAACCATCTTATGGGTCTGCTAGTTATGGGCCACGAAATCGGGCCTGATGGAATTAAATCCCAATTTATTAAATCCTAGAGGCCTTAATCCTAGAGGACTTTGGCCCAGCCCATGGCTGAGGGGCCATGTTGGCATGGCAAACCCTCCCCATTTGGCTATGGCCAATTGGGAACAAAAAAAAAAGAAAAGAATAAATCTCACGCAACTTTCTCCCAGGAGGTGCAAACGCGACAGTAAGGGAAGAAGTCGATCTCGGAGGGGACAAAATCCAACACTTAACAAGAGAAAGAAGACCGCGAGGTAGGTGGTTTGGGTCTAGATCGTGGGGTTGTGGGGAGTTGTTGGTCCAGGGTCGCGGATGCGATTCGGGTCCTTGCCATCACCCAAGCTTGGGATTTGATGTTCTCGTGTGTATGTAGGTTTGCTCTGAGTCATATGTGGTTCGGACCCTTTACGGGAGGGTGAGAGACGTCGGAATGGCGTCGCGTGAGCTTGGGTGTCGAGTTCAATGGGAGTGAATTTTGATAAATGAATCTTGATTACTTTCGGTCTCCGTGTGTGTCAATGTGCTATCTGTGGTGAATCAAAGATGTTACTTTTGATGTGTTGGTCGTGTTTGGTGCCTTTATGTGGTGGAAAAATCGGGATATGTCTGAGATTATTACGTTGGATGGTCATGTGCCTGAGTGTGTGGATGTGTGCGGTTTCATTGGAGTGGCTGTGTGCCGGGTGAATAAAATGGCCGTGTTGCGTGTGTAGCATGACTGTGTGTCTTGTGCCTTGAGTGGTTGAGCAATGTGTTTGCTTCCGTGGCTGTGTAATGCATTGGTATGTGGCTGTGTGCCTAAATTGATGAAACTGGTGGCTGTGTGCCGTGATTATGTGCCAAGAATATGAAAAAGGCTGTGTGCCAAGTGGGTAAGCGAAGATGATGGCCGGAGTGCCGACAACCCGAGGTGGTTGTGGAGTGGGCGTGCGCCTGATGTGGCGGCGGGGCAGTGCATTCTTTGGCTGAAGTGTTGCGGTTTGCACAGCCCGCGGGGACGGCTGAGTGCCGACGAAGACCATCTTACAAAAGGGATGGCCGGCTCAGGGTCTCGCACCTTCTGCTGCGGCTGAGGTGCCGGGTGGTTGCTGCCGGACATGAGCTTAGACCGGTGGTGTTGTCAATTGTGTTGTGGTTTCATTTATGTTTAGTTATTACTTGTTGAGTTAAAAAAAATTGGTTTTTACCTTGCATATGTGATAGTGATTATGTTCTGACCGTTCCCTTAGTTAAAAGATGGCTGAATTGTTACTTGATTTGTTAAAATTGTGGGACTATGAGATTATGTTGAAATACCAAAGCTTGCGATATCTCATGTGTTGTGGGATAATTTATTTTGCTCTTAGGGTAAAAATGTTTGAATTGCGATTAGATCCGAATAATAAATCCTACTGAGCTTCGGGAGGAAGCTCACCACCTATTGTGTTTTATACTATGTAGATTCGGAGCCGGAGGATCCGGAACAGGAGTGAGAAGGGTTGTTCTAAGGTGAATCATGGATGGGCGGCGTCTCCGTATTTCGAACTCTTTTGTTTGACGCTATGCGAATGTAGCATCGTAATTAGTTTTGTATGATGGAAATTATATGTTGTCGAACACACTTTTGTACCGTTAAGAACTGTTATGAAGTTTGGGCTAAATTTCTGTTTAACAAATTGGGCTCGCGTGAAACCATGGGCTTCACTGCCCTAACAGACCCTTAAAATCCAGGGTGCAGATTTTTCGGTTCGTTACAGTTCCGTACAAATTCCTTCCATGGTCCATGCAACTTCACTTTTCCAGCATTTACAAAGCAACTAAATGTATCATTAACGTTCGTTTCTCATTAACATTTTAATGACAAAATTCAAGAGCTACACCACGGAATAAGTCTCAACGTAGAAAGGATCATTTCATCATTTTGGAAACTTTACAGGCAAGAAAAGTGGCGAAAGTGTGGAAGTTTACAACACTTCCCAAACATATTAAGTACCAAAGGGATGGCCTGTTGTGATACAGTTTAGAACCAGTTACATGGTAGAAGTGTACAATTTTCATAATCTGAGTGAAGAGTCTAAAACTCGTTAACTTTTGACATGATGTACTTTTTAGTACCCCACAACTATATTTGATAAAATTGACTAAGTATGTATGACAAATATCTTTGCCATTCTCGACCAATAGTCACTAGAACATACCAATGTTTTGCATACCTTGAGAAGAAGAGAATAAGTAATCTCCTTGTTGCTTCATCAAGTTCTGCACTCGTTACTGCGGTTGAAATTATTCATTCGGATAAAGGATTTTCCTCTTCAATGAGTATCAGCATATTAAATGCCTACGGAGAATTACATCAAGAAAATATCAACTCATCCACAATCGATTCTATATAATTTTCCATACCTAGTTAAGCCTAAAAACAAAGATAGCCGAGGATGATAAAAATGTATTTAAGAAGTGCATGGTTTTATATGACAAAAGTGTACTTCCAAAAGAACGACATGAAACTGGTGCTTCAAAATTTAATCCAGTACCTCGTCCACATAACCACCTAACACAGCTCGTAGTGTTAGAGAACTGCGGCATTTATCAGGGTATCTACTTTCCCATGGTGTCTCAGGTTTCAAGCGCGAACTGCAAATTTTACAAGTATATTGATCAGTATTTGATCTCCATAGATATAAATCATAGAACTCACTCCCAGAATCATCCAAAGTAATGGTGGAAAGACTTCTAGGCAAAAAGGCAGGAGATGAACAAAATATTTATGGATGTATAGAAAAAGATCAAGCTATATAAATTAAAAGCCAAAAACAATGAGGAAAAAATAACATAAATCAATCTTAAATAAGAATTATCAATGGATCAGGTGTTATTGCATAATATTGAAGAACAGAAAGGTTTCCATTGCGTAACTACATATCTATCCTGGCTGAAGTGATTTAAGAACTTCTTCAATTGGCTCCTTAGGATAGCATCCTAAATTATAAACGAAACATCACATTCGGCTATTAACTAGAAAAGTAAAAATTAAAGCGAACTTCCAACAAGCAATTGTGGTGCATGGTCACAAAGAAACACCACTTTTCCTCTCATCAAGTAAATCAATTTATAGAAGCATCCGCAAACACTGCATGTGCAGTTTAGTGAGGAGCAAACGTCAAAATAAGAGATGATACCGTTTGAAGTTCTAGATGAATGTAAGTCTTCAAAGCCAGCGGCATGTTTTCCTCCCTATTAATCATTTACGCGATGTTAATCATAAATGTGCATGAACTTCTGTAGGCATCTCACGATTGTTAAAATGAAAGCAATCCAACAGGTTGAAGTTTCAGGCATGCAAAACACACAGCATTTCTGGTAAGCTAAGCTACAGGGCGAATCAATCAAGATTTCAATTCAACATACTTCCACGCCCCACAAAATTGGCACCCCTTTCATGCAAAGCAGCAATAACATACTAATATGCAAATTGAGCCATTCATGAACATATATGAGGAGGAGAAGTGAAATAAATTCAACGTTTTGTCCAAATATAAAATCAATATATTGATGAATAGATAAAACTATCTTTTCCGATTTTTAGATTTACATAGGTAATATATATGGGACAGGTTCAATGCCCATATAAATGAACACATGTTTTCAATTTTCGCCACTAGCATTGCCCGTTCACGAAAGTGGTCACACCGTTGGAAAGCTTATACATAGAAGATTATATGTTCAAATTTTGGTGATGTTCCGATGACTTTATCATCGTTTAATGGAGGGTTCACATTTCTACTTGGTTAAGTTGTCCTAGATAGGGTTTTAGAAAATTCCGGTGACGAAGTCGCCGGAACATCACCAAAACTTGAACATATGATCTCCTATATATAAGCTTTCCAACGGTGTGACCACTTTCGTAAACGGGCGATGGTAGTTGCGGGAATTGAAAACGTGTGTTCATTTGTGTGT
>JAOYMZ010000026.1:1107902-1120109 GCA_025802335.1 Pinguicula primuliflora | reverse complement strand
AATTTCATTGCGCCGCCCAAATTCTTGAAGTTATCCACATGAATCCTGCACATGTTGTGGTACAGGCAACACAACAACGCACTAGTCCAACTGTACATGGGTATCGTCGCAAAATCCCTTATGTACATCAACAAATCAAAAGATATCTTACCTCCGCTACGATTTGAAAATACAAGCCCAACTAAAATCAGGGTTAGAATACACCAGGCAAAATGTTGTACATCTAATTCATCACTATTTGCATTCATTTGTGTTAATTGTAAATGTTTCCCTATCGAACACATTCTTAACATACCTTCGGAAATATCTCCCTCTTCAACAACTATGCCAAAGAATTGTTCCATTAAGGGTTGGATATGAGGTAAACGCCATTTCCCACCAGTACCTTGCAGCCCAGAAATTACCACCCCATTAAGTGGGAGTTCCCATATCATAGAAACATCTTGGAGCGTGATGGTACAAACACCGAATGGCACCAAAATGTGTGAGTGCGAGGATGCCATCGATCAATCAAAGCTGTCAAAAAATGTCAATCTGTCTTCATTGGACAGCTCTGATAGACCCCCCAAAACCCAGCCTCAACTATATATGGGCACACACGATCAGACAACTTAATCTCACGAAGCCATTTATCTAGATGCCTGGGAGTTAGTATTGTGTCCTCACTAATTTCATGCTTTAAAATACGTGAACTTCGGTGATCCGCCAGATCCCCAATAATGTCTTGGGATTCTAGAAGATATACACAGGTATGCTGACTATAATCCTGACTGTAAAACATTTTGATATCTATAAAATATATTGTAATAATAAGAATAATGCATAAATTTAATTTTAATAATTAATACTTGCCTAATTAAAAAAATTAACTATATATTAAAAATATTTTAAGCTTGAAAAGCTTTAATCGATTCGATGTTGTCGAATAGACTCTTCTTTGCCAATCAGAGATGTGTTATTTGATGTTGTGGTGTTGAAAACGAAAGGGGGTGAAGGGTATATATAGAGATGGCCGCGCAGATTGCTTCCGCGCGGCCTAATTCGTATTCCGAGAAAAGTACCACGCGGATTGCATCCGCGCGAGGCCCTGTCGCTCGGATACAACCCGCGCGATAGAGCAATTTAGCAAGACTATCGAATAAATATGGCACAAACACAAATTTTTGGTGTAACGTGGAGTGTGATGTAGCATTATTTAAACTAATATAACACGTTGGATTTCGTGAACGGGTCCGAATATCTGTGCCAATTTGTAACCCTTTTTATCAGTCTAAAAAGCTCGTCGGGACGCAGGCCCCACTCATTCAGGTCAGTGGCAACTCGGCCCTCCACAAAGTCAGCGGCGACGACGCCAAATCTTCCCTAATACCGCCGGGACACTCGCCGATGGTACAGTCCCTATATATTCTTTTGTATTTAGATCTTGTTTTGTATTGGAAAATTGTGGATCAGTGAAATTCCTCCGATTATATTTTGTTGAGTTCTGCAGTTTCCTTCTATTTATGTTGCCATATATCTGTTTTGTTTTGATTTTTCGTTGAAATGTCAATGAATGCCATGCCTGGAGATTGGATTTTTGTTTTGGCATACATTTCTTGATTTTGGTAAGTATTGTTTGAAATGTTGATTGAGCTTTTATTACAGTTGTATGGCTTTCGAAGGCTTTAATTTGATTGAGCATTTCGACTCAAGCATGGCTTCGATAGAATAGAATTGAAACCAAAATAAGAGGATTTTTTGTGAGGTCAAAACGCTTATTAGCTAATCATGCCTGATAGATGAAAAGCATTTATTGTGAGCCAAGCAGATAGCCTTTCTATTGAGTGAAAATTGAAAAGTAAAGGTGAAAAAACAGAAGTAATTGATGTGAAAATAGGTTTGAGTGAGTGTGCTTAGAACTTTCCACATAGTGGTGCAATTTCTGAATGATTTCTCTTCATATTGTTACCATTTTGTGCTTATGGTATGGCTATTCTGTTCGTATATGCGTGCATGAAGATGTTCAAAAATAACTTCGATAATGATGCTGATACCATGTGAAGAAACTAATGGGGTTTATGAGTATGCCATATTGATATGAATTCTATTTTCGTAATTGATAAAAATTCTACGGTTGAGGCTCTTAAAGTAATTTTAGTGACTCGTTGGCTCACTTATTTGCATTTGTCTTGCCTGTAGGTCTCATTTGATATTTCAGCTAAATCCAGGGGATAGTACATCTTCAAATCTTGATGGATTTTGAGATTGATGGTGATGTAAATGGTGAGGTCTTGGGCGGTTCTACTAGTTTTGGAGGTACAGTTGATGATGATGATGATGCATTTGTCAGAAGTTCTGCTGGTGCTGGGCTTCGAGAAGATCTAGATATTAAGGTTGATGATGATTCCACTGATAGGGAATTGTTTCAACTGGACGAGTTGCAAGATGTTAATTATTCCACTACAGAATATGAGCCATATATAGGACAAGAGTTTGAATCTGAAGCAGCAGCGCATGCATTTTATAACTCTTACGCAACAAGGGTTGGTTTTGTCATCCGTGTCAGCAAGCTGTCTCGATCAAGGCGTGATGGATCTGCTATTGGTCGCGCACTTGTTTGCAATAAAGAAGGTTTCAGGATTCCTGATAAGCGCGAGAAAGTTGTGAGGCAAAGAGTTGAGACAAGGGTTGGTTGCAGGGCCATGATTTTAGTTAGAAAAGTAACTCCAGGCAAATGGATTATTACAAAGTGCGTGAAGGACCATACTCATCCTCTAACTCCTGGAAGAGCTCGGAAAGATCTGATCTATGATCAGTATCCTAATGAGCATGATAAGATCCGCGAACTATCACAACAGCTGGCAATTGAAAAAAAGAAAGTTGCAACGTATAAAAAGCATTTGGAAATGATCTTTGAACATATTGAAGAGCACAATCAATCCCTTGGAAAGAAGATACAAGACATTGTGAGCAATGTTAGAGAGATGGAATCACAAGAGCAACTGGATCCTAGATATTGTTAACATATTGTGGTTATGTTTATATAGGAGAAAGGGGCATGAAAATTGCTGTTGTGGATCCTAAAAGTTCCAAGACCTTGGATGATTTTCACCCCATATTTGAACCAGGATGAAAGCAGTTTATCATCCCTCCTCATAGTCACCTGTACAATATTTTAGCCTTAGGAATAGTAGATGCAGAATCTGTATTGTGTGCACGATTGCACGGTCCGTTGAAGATATCCTGGTTCTGCACATCAGATTAGTGGGTTACCTCGATAGGGTTACCACGTTATCAAAAAAAAAAAAAAGATTAGTGGCTTAAGTCTAAAGGCGTGCGTACACGCAAATTCGTTTTGCTAAAAAATGCATACACTCAAATTCTACCAAGATGAACCCATGCACTATTGTGCCCGGAGATGCTCCATCCATTTTGCCGGCGTACGCTTCTTCACATAGTTTGTGTTTATTAGCTATTGATTTTGTGATCTGAACCAGTTACCGGCAAGATGTTGTAATGTAGCCATGGTTCAATATGAACAGTTGCTCTGACACGCAGGAAAACAGGGTTTTTCTCTTAATTTTATTACTATTCGCCCTTACTATAAAGGGCTTCTACTTCTGATTCTGGTACAGTTCTTCACTTTGATAGATTTAGTTAGGAATCTGGCAGATTTCTTGGTTTGTTCATTAGTAGCCTCTTAATTCCTGGGTCATTAAGATTTATGAGGGTGACCCGCCTTTCTTCCGGAATAATTTGTCTGATTGTAATCTCACTAACCCAGTTAACAATTTGTTACAAAATTATCCTTCACGAATCATCTTCCCACAGGTCTTCGAGGGCTCCCGTCGACACTGCTTCCGACTCAAACAAAAATCGTAATCCTCCACCACCCACACGAGCGCCGCCACAAGCTCGCCACCGTTCCCCTCCTTTCCAAGTGCCTACTAAACTGCGAGATCATCGTGGGGCGTAAGCTGAAATATGGCCAGTTGAAAGTTTTCGATTCTATACATGATGAAGCCTCTGAATGCGGCGATTGGCCTTTTGGTCGAGCTCTTTATCTCTCCCCGGTATGATCGGCAAGGACAGAATGGACTTGATTATTTGTATTTTTTCTGGATAGTTATTTACTCTCATTTTTCATTACTGGGAATGATCATTTTGTGAAATGTTAAATCTCACCCCTTATATCTCACCCCTTTCCCACCCCTCTCTCACATAGTGGTGGAATCCACATGCTGTGAGACCCACAAAATGTTATGTGAGTGGGGGTGGAATATAAGGGGTGAGATTTAACATCGATCATTTTATGTTCTTTATGCTGTGAAAATAATGAGATTTTGTATTGACATGGTCGATTGTTTCTTCTGGGAAACTGAATCTTCTGGATGAGGCAATCTCAAGGAAAAGTTAATATCTTGAGTAAATAGGCTTGATTTATTTTGTATATTTCGGTTTCTTCCTCCAAAAAAAAAAAAGAACTGCCTAGCTAAATATGTTTAAGAAGATTCAATAATTCCGTAGGAAATTAATGGGTTATGCAGGTGTATAAAGGATTGAATCCGATTCCACAGCCAAATGTAAAAAAGGCTCTTCACTGACACTTGTGTTCTGATGATCCGGTGAAAATGAATGTTAGCAGAAAATTGATATGAGGTTGAAGATAAGGATATTTTGATAAATTATATGAATTGGGGTTCAAGTAAACAGAATGTCGATATGAATCAACCATAGCATGAATCAATCATAGTAAACACAAATTTAGTTTCTAATCAAATCTGGGGCAGATTAAAATTTGTCGAAGTGAACACAAGGTGAAGAGAAACTTTATCGCCGGAAATTTCTAAAACCCTATTTAGGACTACTTAACCCAAGGGAAAATTGTGAAACTAAATTAAGCGGTGATAAAGTCGTCGAAACCGGATCAAAGCATGGAAATTTTCATGTACAATGTATAAGCTTTCCAATTGTACGACCAATTTCGAAAACGGATGGTGGCACACATAAATTGTACGTTGTACACACGAAAATTGTACACATGAAAATTTTTCATTAAAATTAAATGCATGATAAATTATTTTATATCACTAAAATTCTATCCCTGTTATATACAAATTTATTATTGTATATGTTTAGGTAGATTCAATTCAAGTGTGGTTCAGTCTGCACAACATTAACCTCAACAGGGCCTAAACCTCAACTGGTTTGGCTAGGTGGTTTGGCTAGAGGTGGAAGCTTGGGATTTAAGTCTCCAACGAGGAATGAAGTCTCAGGTTCGATCCCACTAGGTGCAAACAATTCTTTGGAGCCACGACCACAGACCAAAGGCCCGAGACTTTCCTGACCCATGTGGAGGGATCCTTTTGCATGGTCCCATGAATTAGTCGGATCAAAAATAATTCCGGATCCAAAAAATTTGCACAACATTGATTCTGATGGCAACAGTGATACAGCATGTCTCACTGTACAGAAGCTTAGTAGGGTTATTACATACAGCCACTAAAGAGTCTAGAGAAACAAATCAACAGACCGAAAACGTAATACCAGTTTTTTGATCTTACACATGATCCATTGTCCATGTACAGCAGGCCAATTCTACAAGAACTTTTCTATGGATGTTGTTAATGTCGACTCCGGAACTGCCCCCACAACGGAATCTTTCCTCTCTCCCTCCTTGAAGATGAGCACGGTGGGGATACTGCGGATACCATACTTGGTTGCTATGGAGGGGCTCTCATCGGTGTTCACTTTGTAGCATTTGAGCTTCCCTGCGTATTGCTTGGCAAGTTTCTCGATAACGGGGAGGATCATGCGGCAAGGACCACACCACGGCGCCCAAAATTCAACCAGAACGGGGACGCCGGAATCAAGAACAAGGGATTGCCAGGTGGAATCGTCGACCACACATACTGCACATACAAACGGAACAGATCAATAAATCGTTGAATGGATCGAATGCTCCTCCCAGATAGTAATTTCGGCAGATCAAGCAAACCGAAAGCCTAGAATATACATCGGGACCAGTGAATGCGAAGAATTGAAACAAAATTGCTTAACTAAAACAAGGGGAAAACACGAAACTATTCCTCGAATTGGAGAGCTGAAAATCAATCCTCAGCCAGCGTAGTAATTCATCAAAAATTGAAAGACAGGACGACAAAGATCGAGCAAATCCATACCATCGGTGGCTGTTTCCTGCGCTTCGCAGACAATCCTACAACTCCCTCCGCGTCCAATCTTCTTGTTCGAGCTCAGCTTTAGGTTTGCCGCGGTGCGGTTCATCTGGATCTTGAGCCCTCTGAACTCCGAGAATCTGACGGAGCTAGCCCCGGCGACGGGAGATAGTGCGACGTACGGCAGTGCGGATGCGCGCGGGATTGTAAGCGTTTCCATCAGACCAGACATGGGGTCGAAGATGGAATAGAATTCGCAGGGATTCAGCGCAGAGTGATATAAAATGGCAAGTGGAAGTGATTTTTGTGTGGCTTTGAGGACTTTGATGCAGACGATGCCGATGGGATGGATCACGTGGGCCTCACACGAAAATCTGAAAAGGATTGGCTTGGGCCGATTTCGTTTTAACCACAGCCCATACAATTTTCTATTGTTCACTTATTTCCCACACAGCCCATAACCCTTTTCCCCTTTCCGTAACTGCCCCCACAATAACTGGGCAAGGACGGACCTAAGAAATTATTTTATCCCGACTGGGCTTAGAAATATCTTTTTCATCCGGACGAGGTTAGAAAATTCATTGGGCTGACCAAAATCGATCCCGGGCGGACGCCCAGACCCACCAATTAATAGTTCCGCCGTGTACCTGGGTAACATTCATATTCCGAACATTATATTCCAGACAAGTCCCTTATGTCCCGAATTTTAATTCTGGCCGTCCATTTGTTGGTCTGATAGCCAGAACTGGATCACTTAATTTTTAAATACGGTTGATCATGACTGTCGGATCAACAATGGATGATCAGTCGATATACGCAACTAAGGCCATTTTTTCGGTAATCAATGTAACGGTTTCTCAGTTTCTGTAATTGAACTGTTACATTGATCACAGTTTACAATACCAATACACAATCAATTCTCTTAAATTAGACAAACCGCTTGCAGCACAGAAAGCTACTACAAAGAGTAACAGTCATCAGTCTGTAAAGGATCTCTATAACGTGAACTAAGGTTTCATTTCAGAGGCTGAATGTTGCCTGTTTGATATAAAGCCAATATGCCTCTCCAAGGGAGAAAAGGAGAGCAGCACAGACTCTGGAAGAAAAAGACTGCCGCGCTCCAACTACGATGTAATGAAAAGGGTCATGGTTTTCTGCATTATGCCTACTGTATGTTCTTCTCCCGCATGTAGTTCTCTATTTTCTCCACATCTTCCGGGACATCAACACCGTGGGATTCGTGGTCGACTTTGATTACCTGTGGAAAAGCAGGAAGAGATTAAGTAGATGCTGTAGATAACTAGATAATTCAACTCAACTCTGTATATCAGGCATCTGGCCAGCCCGATGGATACTAGTGACTGGAAGCGACTAAATATAGAAAGCATCAATTTGGTCGATGGAGAACAGCGCACACTTATCTTGTGCAAATGATCAAATGGAACCTAAGATTCAGAAATTCTTTTGGTTTGGCACCTTTATTTTATATCCATTTTCAAGGACCTTCAACTGCTCGAGATCTTCTTCAAGTTGAAGTGGAGTTGGCGGCAGTTGGGGATATATCTTGAGGAATTTGGCGTCAAAGCTCTGCACGTATATTTATTTATGAGGTATGTTGCAGGGAGATCTATGAATCCTTTGTAATCACATGAATGATTGATCAGGGCTTACTTGAATCCCCAGGTGAAGTAAATATGGAAATCTCACATTCACCTTTCCTGATCTGCAAACAATAGTGCATTCAATAGAACAACAATAATGAAGAATTTAATCCAAGATATGCAGTACTCAAATACCAGAGCAAACGGAACTAACTTGTTGAAGGGTATAAGCCCACGAGAGAAATAAAGTGCGTATCCCCTGTTATCTATGACACATTTTACTCGATTCGGATCAAATGCATCTTCCGGTTTCAATGAAGTAACTGCAGTGCTAAAGACTGCATCCGGAGTTGCCTGCATGAGCCATCAATCAAATTCCAAGACGAGTGGCCTTGACACACACCCATGTTTATTAGCAAAAGCAGAGCAAAGAAATTAAAGAACAGCACTTTCATCATCGCACTCCAAACACCATTCTCTAAAGAACACCCAAAACCATAAATCACATCTTATTATTCTTATTCGGCATCAGCATTGCAGGAAACACGTAGTACCCTTCAAACAATTGGTTGCAATGCAACAAACAATTCTGAAAATCTCCAAGATTTCTGCCGACATCATGATTAAATTAAAAGAAACGGCACACTACCTGTAGGACTTTGACAATGCCATCTATAATTTCAGGTTCTATGAGTGGTTCATCGCCTTGAATATTCACAACAACATCAAATTGCTTGTCAAGCTTTTGAAGAGCTTCATGACAGCGCTCAGTACCTACGCAAGTTTAGTGAGACACACAACAGAGAAAACGTTCATTACACAAACCCATTTTAATCAGGATCCCACAAAACCGAACTAATTATACCATTTTGACAAGATTCCGATGTCATTATCACATCGGCACCAAACCCTCTGCAGCATTCAGCTATCTTATCATCGTCTGTTGCCACAACTACAAGGATGATAGGTCATCGGTGTCAGCATATCAGAACCCTGAAACCATATAAATATTTGGAAAGACAAAGCATGATGATATATAAATTAGCCGGAGACATACCAACTTGATCTAAGGACGTTGCAAGTTTTGCTTTTTCCCATGTTCTCTGCAAACAAATCAAATAAAGGAGGCAAAATTCGTACTTCAAACCTTTACCCTCAAGAATCTCTCATTCACACTTTTTCCTGTTCTGTTTCACCGAAGATAATTTGCATTAACAGGAATCTGAAGCATACACAAACCTGGATCATGGTCTTGCCGAGGATTTCAACGAGGGGTTTCCCTGGGAATCGGGTAGAGGCGTAATGTGCTGGGATAATTCCGACGACCCGACTCCGGAACTTACCACATCGGCGAGAAAATAAGTAAGTATGGGCACCGAGCGCCACGGCGGCGGCCGCCGCCGCCGCAAGGCCATGAACAATCCATGACCTGGTGGAGCTTGAACTTGAAGATGAAGTGATCAATGGATCAGCGTTCGACATTGCAAATCCGTGTCAACAACACTGCAGAGGAAGAAACATCACAGAAAAGCCCAAAAGGATTTCATTTCACTTTGTACATGAACAATGAACATGAACTAGTCACGCGTCACGGCCCCCGAGATGTAAGAAAATGCGAATATTTTTATGTAAAAAATGATATAAGATTCGAATGTATATATATATATCCACATAGTCGAACTTTATCCGTGCTGCAAAGTGGATTCCGTAGATTAACTTGACTAACCTAAGAAACTGCAGGTTGAATCATCTTCCATACAAAAATCACTGAATCACAGCGAATCCGTGCACAATGAAAAACAGGCAGTCAAGAAAAAACGTATGAAACCTCAAACAAAGAATTAAGAAGTCCATCCCGACCCTCAGCTTACTCCCTACTCCCTACCTGACACTTTAGCAGGATCCGAAAGCCTGAACTGGAATGGAATCCATAGTTGCCAAAATCGGAAGAAAAACTAATGGGCCAAAGAAAAAATTGATGAAACAAAAGATCGAATAGTACAGTACAATTATTTTGAACAAAACAACCAAATCTCAGCAGAAAATATGTTGCAACATCGATACAACCAAACTTCAGCACTCAAAGTGGCAGCAAGTGGGACAAATAAAAAAAATAACTCCAAAACAAAAAATATCAACAACATTGATGGTGCAGAAATGCAGACTACAATGAAAATGACGGTTTAAGAACGCAAGATGCATCACCGAAAAGTTTAGAATGCCGCAGATTGTGGTTGATCCATCACAAACAACCGTGGGCGCATCGTAGTTATCGACATTTTATCTGTTGGCCGAATGAATTTTGTCCCCATCCTATGCGCACAATTGTACAACACATTTTATTAGAACATGTATGTATGATGACCAGTTTCTTTTACTGGAACATAAGTGGTAGCTTACTTTTAATCCCATCATCTGTTGGTGCAGAGCCTCCTGAGATTAGCTTCTACATCGAAAAAGCACAGATTATGGCAACATAATTCAGAGCAAAAACCTGCAAGACCATTACAGACACAAAAACTGCAGCAAAATGAAATAGAAAAATAATATGAAAATGTGAAGCAAGAATTGAGAGGCTATATGAAACCAATCACACCAAAAACCTGCACGACCATAACAGAACCAAAAACTCCATTAAAATGAAATCGAAAATGGTCAAACAAATCAATTAACAAAGATGCATACCAAAAGCAAAGCTACGTAGAAAAAGAGAGCGCAAGATGCCAAAATCCCAAAAAAAAAGACCCCGGTTCGTTTGGAGATTGGAGTAAAACCAAATTATTTTTAGGTCTGAGAACTCAGCGGTAGTCCAAATCGCTGCTAGGAATTCAACAAAATTACAACCTAAGAATATGGATGTTACTGTCGATAAGAGGAAGAGAGGAAGGAAGACGCGTAGGAAGGGGACGAATTCATCCGAAATATCAATATCGGGCACTCTGGAGGCGTCGATGCAAAAAACGTACAAAAAACAAATGGGTAGATGTTAGCCGTGATAGCCCAAGGAAGCGAAACATTACCGAGGGGCCGCGCGACTTCAGAGCGTACCGTGAAGGATTGCCTACGAAATTCTTTGCCTTCGTTTGGAGGAAACCCAGAATCGTCGGGGAAGGAGCCGAAGGAAGAAGGAGAAATGCTAGCCCCACGAAACGAATTCGGTAGGGCCAGCGTTTTGTTCAATAACAAAAATTGATGCTGCCGTTTCGTTTCAATACCCCTAGCATCTCTCAGAGAGAGAAGTGTGAGAAGAGGGAACGAACCGTGATTGGGGAAGAGAGAACCCATGATTAGACCAGAAATTATGGCCGTTAAGTTTAATGGAACGGTAATGCTGAGCCAAATTTAATGGTATATATATAGGATATGTAATTGCAATTAGGACCAACCTTAGTTTATTAATGGATTATTTCAAATGTATACATTCTATTAAAGTGCGTAATTATGCCTATCATTTTATTCATCTTGTGGAGAACAAAAATTTCAAATATACTTTTTTTTTATTTTTTTATTTTTTTTATTGGGATGAACTTTTGACAAAAAAAAATTCTGGGATCACCCCATATTAAAATTAGACATGTAGATGTAGATGTCATTTGTCGTGAGTGAATTTGATCGTTGTCGTAATTGATTATATTATAAAGAGGAGTGCTAGGCGGCCTACCAGCAACCGAAAAATTGAACCGAATGGACATGAAAATACCGAAAAACCAGAGCCTTACTTAGCACACCAATACTTAATAGGCGTGGTCATTTCACTTGATTTCGGTTTACACTTTCGATTTTATTGTAATACATATAGCTTTTTCCTATTATAAAGCTTATGCAAAAATTTTATATTTTGATGCAGCTGCTATAAATTTTCTAAATCCTATAAAGTATCTTTTAAATTATAAACCCATAAGAACCCGATCGAAGTATGTTTTTTTAGATAACCATGGTATTCGGAATCATTTTTTATCCGATTAATCCATAGAATCCATGCAAAGCGACATCTCCACATGGATCGGGTAAGTCTCGAGCCTTTGGCTCGCGATCGTGGTCCCAAAGAATGGTTTGCACCCAGTGGGGATCGAACCTGAGACCTCATCCCTTTTTGGAGACTTAAATCCCAAGCCTCCACCACTAGGCCAATCCTTTGAGGTTCCTGATAGAAGTATGTGATTTTTGATCCCTCATTACATAGACGGATGATATCTCGAAAAGAACTTATATATGGACTTTCTATAGATATGTAGAATGGTGGTATGTAAACAAAATTGAGTAAGCATATGAAACTTGATCGTTTGAAATAAAGATACACAAGATCTGCATTTACCAGTGATACATGAATCCTACTACAAGGCACCTATCCTTTTCACACACATTTTCACTCACATAAAGTGTGAGCACACACACATGTTGGTGTGTGTGAAGTCCAGTATTTAGAAATGTGAAAGGGAGTGTTGTGGTAT
>JAOYMZ010000026.1:1093472-1107802 GCA_025802335.1 Pinguicula primuliflora | reverse complement strand
TGTACTTTTTAAGTTCTTAAAAGCAGTTGAACCTTGAATCAAACTTATTTGCTGATATTTAGAGTAAATAGTTATAGGCATAAGCAATGTTGAAGAGGATTTCTAACAATGCGTTACTGCAGCGCAGTTTTTGGGGATGAAATATGGCCTGCAGCAGATTACAGAAGGACTATGTATGCCATTCGACAGAGAATCGACACATTTCTCATGAAATTGCAGAAGATAAATGGTGAGTCTGTTTGTGAGCGCTAAACTTTTAATCTTAGATTCCTTTTGATGTTTTATATATTAACTGCGGGCCCAGTGAATTATTCATGTTCCATTGGCTTTATTTGTTCAGTTCGCACAAGACAAACATGAGGAAATGAACATGAGGAGAAGCAATCTGCTACGCATCTTTATTGTAGATATATTTATGAACATACTTCTACGTGACTCCCATCTTTACACGTGTATTCGTACATATTAACAATTGATTTTCGTATTAATCCAACTTCTTCGATACCTCCTACTTTAACGTACAAATTCTCTTTATACTGTAGTATCGCACCCCATGACTTCAGCCACGGGCAATTCACTAATAAAATAAAAATAAGAAGTCTAGTGAACAATTGCCACGCGCGCTTCAACAAAGCCGAGGGGGCATTCTTGTTAATTATACTTCTTCACCTCTGTAACTAAAAAATTATACTTCTTCACCCACAACGCTGCCTCCGTCTCGTGTGCTTTTTCATAGCGTCCGTGTCGGTGTGTCCAGTTGATAATTCACCCACAGTTCATTTTCGCTTTTCAGATCATCCATCCTTCATCTCGAAACATCTCAGATCATCACTGCTCTGATTGGTAATCTGTGAGAAGGATTGGAAAATGTGTTCGAATTCTCCGGCAGGATTCTTAGGCGTGAACCATTTTACGGGTACTTCGGCCGTCAAGCCCATCATCCCAAAACTGGAGCCGTTGGATGAACCTCCACCAGCGCCACCTGGGTTCTACGTCGCCGACCCCAGCTCCACCTTCGCCGCCCCTATGACCCCTGACCTTTCAACAGAGGTGTACTCCGAATTCAACAGAATTACGGAGCTATTCCGAAACGCTTTGTCTCAGCAGTTTCAGAACGGTGGAGGTATGAATGGTTTTCACGATTCTGACTCACGCGCCATAGTCCCACACATGAACTCTGAAACAGCCGTATCGGACGTCCTCCAAGTACCGCGGGCCTGCCGGAATGGTCAAAGTCGCTCATCTGAGCTAGTTCGCGTCACAGATCTGAAAGCTGACGACCAGCTCTACTTCCGGAACGTGGTTCGGAAGACGAGAATGCTGTTTGACTCACTGCGTGTGTTTGCCATGGCAGAGGATGAGAAGAACAGGGATGCGTTATTTTCCAATCGGAAACTCCGAGGGGATTTGAAAGCGGCTGAATTAATGAGGCATAGCGGGTTGTGGTTGAATCGGGATAAGAGAATCGTTGGGGATATTCCAGGAATTAATGTTGGGGATGTGTTCTTTTGTAGAATGGAATTGTGCGTGGTTGGTCTGCACGGGCAGGCACAGGCAGGCATTGATTATTTGCCAGGCAACCAGAGCTCGAATGGGGAGCCAGTTGCCACCAGCGTTGTTGTTTCTGGAGGTTACGAAGATGATGAAGATGCGGGAGATGTTGTAATATACACTGGGCATGGTGGGCAGGATAAACACTCGAAACAGGTTACAGATCAGAAGTTGGAATGTGGAAATTTAGCAATGGAGAGGAGCATGAACTATGGTGTGGAGGTAAGAGTGATTCGAGGGTTCAAAACTGGTGGTTGTAATAAAATTTATGTTTATGATGGATTGTATAGAATACTGGACACTTGGTTCGAAGTGGGAAAGTCAGGGTTTGGGGTTTTTTAATTTAGACTTGTTAGGATTGAAAATCAGGTGGAAATGGGGAGTTCTATCATGAAATTTGCCGAGAGCTTAAGGAAGCAGCCACTGGAATTGCGACCAAAAGGTTATGTTTCTCTTGATTTGTCCAAAAATATGGAAAATATGCCTGTTCTATATTTTAATGACATTGATGGAGATCAGGATCCTCTTTACTATCAGTATCTTGTGACAACCATTTTCCCTTCCTTCGTATATAACAGCGGAAGCAACACGGGGTGTCAATGTGTTGAGAGATGTTCAGGTGACTGCCTTTGTGTTACGAAAAATGGGGGTGAATTCGCATATGACTCAAATGGGACTCTTGTTAGGGGAAAACCATTGATTTTTGAATGTGGTCCCCATTGTCAGTGCCCTTCCACTTGTAGGAACCGTGTATCGCAAAATGGGGTTAGGCATCGTTTTGAAGTGTTTAGATCCAGACAGACTGGTTGGGGAGTGAGGTCATTGGACTTGATTCAAGCTGGTTCTTTTATTTGTGAATATTCTGGAGTTGTTCTTACCCGCGAGCAAGCTCAGATTTTCGCAGTGACTGGTGATACTTTAATTCACCCAAGTCGGTTTGCTGAAAGATGGAAAGAATGGGGCGAATTATCTCAAATATTTTCTGACTATGTATGCCCAACACATCCATTAAGCCCTCCTTTGGACTTTACATTGGATGTATCAAGAATGAGGAATGTTGCTTGCTATATGAGCCATAGTTCCTGTCCGAACGTATTGGTGCAGCTTGTATTGTATGATCACAATAATATGTTTTTTCCACATCTAATGCTATTTGCTTCTGAGAATATTCCCCCAATGAGAGAGCTTAGTCTAGATTATGGGTTGGCTGATGAATGGAAGGGAAAACTTGCAATCTGTAACTAACTCATTTTCTGAGGAATTGTGATTTTGAAGATGCACAGTTGGTATTTAACAGCATCATATATGATGGTATGTCTAAACTTTCTCCTTGCCACATTATCCCATATTTATTTGCTTGCGTTATCCTTTATTTTGATTCAGTTTTTTGCTTGCGTTATCCTTTATTTTGATTCAGTTTGATGTAGGTAGCAATATTGTGTACCTTTCATGATTTATCTTACAGGGGTAACAGAACTACATAAATATGAAAGTTTGGCGGTAGACTGGATTGATTATTTTCTATTAGTTGAACATATATGTCTTAACTTTCCTTTCAAAAATCCATCATTCTCCCTTTTCAAATGCATCGATGTGACTTTAGTATGTTCTAGCTCAGCTAGGGATGCATTGTGGTATTGATTCTCCCATCGTACTTTTGAAGAACTTTGATAATCAAAAATGGATATTTTTATTTTTCATGATGATTGACGTTTTCTTATAAAAAAAACGTTTTCTTATAATATACATATCGTAACTGGAGAACTGATCGAGCTCTTTTCCCATTTTCGTTGCACGTTCTTGTATGCATTATCACATAGATAAGAAAAGGTTGCACATGAGTTCTCTGTGTCCTGATTCAGCAAAGAAATTAAACGTAGTTCATTATTATTAATTGATCATTTATTTTTGTATGTCTAATAAATATGTGATTCTGTACGCCATAAGGATTTTTTGTTGCTGATGTCGACGATTCATGTTCATTGCACCTTTATTGGCAAATTGCCATGCTGTTTATTTATCAAGGGACTGAAATATTTGCAAGAATCCATCTATCCCTTGGCAGACATGTATTGGGATTGTAAGCTAAAATGCTGCACCAATTTTGTTATATTACAAAATTTATCCAAAACTGGTGAGCAATTATACATGTACATATATCCTCCCTGACTGGTCTGATTCAAAAGATTGTTCTTCCGTTTTAGTTAATGTTTTATAGTAACTTCATGATTGAAACTCCCATTTAGTTTCCCCCTTTTTTCACATGTAATTCTTCTATGACACACCTTCACATTTTCATCTTTACTATCTGGAAATGCCCTTGTGTATGGCCTCTATGTATACCTTTTGAGAATGCATATCCCTGGACAGAGTCTTTATGGTCCAAGTGAGATACTGATGCAACTTCTTCCCTAGTAAACGAGATATATTTAACAGGTCCTTCATATTTGATTCACGACTTTCGGTTGAATTAGTCTGTCCAGTGCTAATCATGTTTTGATACTGGCTTTTTTTGTCTTTTGTTTTGCCATTAGTGCATGGTTGGGATAAGTAGGTATTTCACTTATACTTGTTTCTCCTTTTTATTATTCTATTATTTTTATTTTATTATTATTATTATTAGTGTTTTTTTGAGCTGCCATCTTCACGGAAACAATCTCCTCATCCTATTGTTGGGGTGGGGGTATGATTGCATACATCCTACCCTCCCTAGACCCCTGCCTAAGGGCGAGATTTACTGGGTATATTTGGTTTTCGTTTGGTTTGGTTTGGTTTGGTTTGCCTTTTATCTGTATATTACACCACCATGTCTCGGGTCTATATGCTAAGCAGGTACACTACAAGTGTATATGTTTGTATCGGCCTGTTGTCTGAATTCAGATAGTTTGTCGCCTGTTGCAGGTACGATGTCTCATCAATTTTTGAATGAAGGGTATTGGACGGCTGATAAGGTTTATGGTGGTGTCATTTTGTAGTATGATGATAAGCTGATGTATCTATGCAGTTAAGGGTGATGTCTTTGTACAGAAACTAGAAGAAACTGAGGTCAGCTTCTTACTGTAGTGAACAATTTCTAACTAGTAGCAGCAAAGAGTTGAATTGCATCTCTCATGAAGGGTTAATGGTAATTTTGCCGTTTTGTCCTTTGAAAATAGGTTCATGTTTTTTTTATAGATAAGTGTTTTTTGTAAAAATTGTTTTGAAACGCTATTTTTAGATACCTAGTTCCTGCGAGCAACATGGATGTGGGGCTTTCCCCATCAATTTTTGTAGTTGATTCGCTTCCGTGGATAGTATCACATTATGGGCATGCGTAGCTAGTTATGACTGTAATTTCTGCATCGTCCATTGTTGCCTATGTTAATGCATCTTCTCGACTCCACGACTTCGATTTTCTTGCGCATTTGACTTACGTAGGTAGGAGTGAATGCACACCATTGGTTTATTCTGATTTGTACTAGCATAATTTTTTGTTATGCATCGGAGGCATAAGTCGCAAATTGGCATAGAGGGCCCTGAAGCTATGTTATGTTCGAGCAATTCCCAATTCGTCCCATGAAACCGAGGACCCAAGGCCAGAGGCCTTGACGGTTCCTGATAAACCCCCCCACAAGCCACTCGTAGGCAATTAGGACAAATGGCTCCATCAACCTGTAGATGAAATTCCATTCCAGCCATTAAATCTACCACCACTGCGGGTCATCAACGTCGGGCAAGCAAGCTATTGTTTCTTGAGTTGTTGCTTGAAGAACATAACATAATCAATTTCCTGCAATTGCATGTCCATTGAAAATTTTATTGTTATGTGCATTCCATAGCCTCCATCAAAGTTGTAGGAAAAATAGTTTGCCAATGGCTGCTAAAATTGCTTTGATAACCTCCAATCCGTCTATGCCGCAAGACAGAGATATTACTATAGACACACAAGACAATTAAATTATTGGCTGAATAAGTACAGCAACACACACCGTGTGTGCCATTTCTCACTTGTCCTGCGTCTGCGACGGATTTGGCTTGCGGTATAGCATTTGGGGATAACCTCTCCCTGGTGAACGGTAGCCTCTATAAAGAGGATCAAATCATCAGCGGACAAAAATGAGAAAGCTGCCACATACCTTGTCTAAAGGTGAGAGGCTGCCATAGTCCCCTATCTCTAGTAGGAGATTGAGTTTCTCTTTGTTCTTGGTGCCTTACTATAGATATTATAAATATGATTTTGAAAATGTTAGATTCATTGCTCATATTTGTTCCTCTCGTGAATAGAATATTATCATCTGCATATAAAGATAGAGATATTCTTTGACAACCAGTGAGGACCTTATACTTACACCACAGTTTATCTTCAATTAGTTTGTTCAGGTTTCTGCAGAGTACCTCAAGTTAATATAAAGAGCGGGGGGAGTGAATCTCATTTGTCTTAAGCCTATGTAGGAAGAGAAGCATCCATGAATGTGCATTTGTGAGATAGACTCTCCATATCATGTTTATGAATCCTTACGAAAATCCATAGTACCTCAGAACCGAGATAAGGAAGAAACAAGAAACTCAATCGAAAACCTTTGCCATATCAAATTTGATAGCTAATAAAATGAGGCTTTATGGGTAAAAAAAAGTGTATGGATAATACTTATGTAAATATAGCATTTTTCCTCGACGAACCATGAAAAACAGGCCGTCTTGTTTGCTGATAGTTTTTTTACAATAATGATACATGTGTTGGAGGTCCCTCCTTCACATGGAGGCCATCCATCAAATTCACGTGAATTCAACAATGGAGGCTGCAGAAAGGTTCAACAATGGCTGCAGGAGGAAAAAAACGTGAGAAATACTTGTGTTCTCACCTTGATATTCTGCCTATAAATAGAGGCAGAGTTTTTCCATTTCATCACAACACACCAACACAGCTCAACGAGAAGAAGGAGGTTTTGTTGTAGGAGAAAAAGAGAGTTATTTAGGGGTGTTCCTAAATTGGGGGAGTGACAAAAATATTGGGGAAACATTTTTGGGTAGATCTCCGGTGTTGGTTAGCCTCTAGATGTTTTAGAGAAGACTCTCTTGTACCTACTATTTTTATAGTGGAAGATTTGTTCGGAGTTTGTCCCGTGGGCGTAGCCCAAAATTGAGGGTGAACCATGTTAAATTCTCGGTGTCCATTTGTTTTCTGCACCTGCCTGATTTCTCCATTATTATTATTATTTTATCCGCTGCACCCAACAGTGAGAACAAATCTCTTCGCCCCCTGGAGCATTCAACAAAAAGTCTGATCTTTCAGTGAAAGATGGACACGTTTATCTGATGGTGTAAATTATGCAATTTTTCATAAATTTGGTGTTAGCCCTTTATTCATTTATCATATGGTTGATCTCATTTTCCAGAGTTTATAGGTAAAGGAGCTTGTTCTGCTGTTTCTGATTACTTCGTTAATTTTTTAGTTAATTTATCCATTTATATTTAGTTTTCCATGAGGCCGCCCAATGCTCAGGGACCGCCTAGCGAATCCTCGAACCTTGATAGGACATAAATTTAAAATGGTATGTTACTATTTCAAATTCTTATAATGGCTTTCCAGAAGTGTTAACATATAGTTAAGTCATGTGTAAGGATGGGATCATAAACGTGGCCTAAGTCCTTCTGTACGTGCTGATGAGTTGTTATCACAGTTTCCAAGCTTTTCGGATGTATTTCTTCAGAAAAGACTGAAAAACTGTGCTGACTTGCAGTGCAGGTATTTCATTTTTTCCAATCCCCTCCCACACCTATAAAATTACCTAAGGAAAGGATGTCATGAATTATAAATTTAGCAAATATTCTATTGATATTTGCTTTTCTTATCTTGCCTATCCCTGTTCATTTTTATGTATTTTGTTTTGAAACTTTGGTCTTGCATGTGCCACTAGAAAGTATCGAATGGACATTATTTTTGGGTTATGAAACACAATTTTCGGATACGTTCCGAGGAAGAACGAAGAAGGGTGGTGACGCCTGAAAATGTGAGTATATGCAGACTGGTTTGTACTTCTTGCATTGAACCATTAGATGCCATAATATATGAGCTGATGTTTACTTTATAACTTGAAACTTATCAATTTTAGAATTTAAAAGAGTCAGTTTTTTCCATGTAATATTCTTTATTCTGAGGATCATAAAAAGTTCAAGTGTGATGGAACAGTGCTAAGTTCTACTCTTTGGATTTGAAATTTATAAAATAAGGAAATGTATAATGATTGTTGCAATATGATAAACAAATTCTATTTATCTTTAGAGTTCCTTAAATATTCTATATTACTAAAAACTGAGCTTGTCTCTGTTTCATTTGTTGTACTTTATTCTCAGTCTAGTTTAATAATGTTTAGTATTTCTATCATTATCCTTCCTATCCTACCTAAAAAGTACTTTCAAGCAGCAGGCATTAGTCTGAAATTTTGTAATTGTTTTTTTTATTTTATCCTTGGTCCCTTAATTTCTTCAATTGTCATTAATAGCTATTGCATCTATTTTGTTAAATCAGTTCTAGCGGCTGGAATCAAGACACTGTAGGTTGAATAAACATGTAGGTTCGTCTTCTCTGATCTGGTAACGGTGAGATGTACTTGAAGCCACCATAGCGATCCTGAATGCGTATTTTTTGTCAAGCGACTTTAGTTTCCGATTGTAAAGAAACGGTCAAATTCATGTGAAATCTACACTGATTAAAGAAATGCTTTGCGTACTTTGAAGATATTTATAACTTTGGAGATGGATGGCTGATTTCAGTGCTTGTTTATTAAGAGTTGGTTTCGCATATCTTAATATTTAGAGTAGAGCAGCCTTCTTTTGTTGCCCTTTTCTTCATAATAGGCCAGGCACCAACTCCAGTATATGATTCATGGGTTGGATTTAGTAGATTATTATGGAAAATAAGAAGGTATTTCTGCTAAGGATTTAGATCAATCTACGAATATAAAACAGCATTGGTATATGATTGCCTGTTGCGTTAATCCAAGATCATACGAATAAAAAAAAGTCCTATAGATGTTAATCCTAATCATGCATTTGTCTAAACTTACTTTTAGACAAATATTAATCCATCAGAATGCGGAGTTACTTTGAATCCTTTCTTTGATTGAGTTCGATTATTTAGCTGAGATTGCTTTTCCAGATCGATCATGTGAACCTATTGTTCCTATTTATTTTCGTAGTTAGAATCAGAAACTTGCTTTTATAGCATGACCATTTTTTTAGGTTATGGGTGAAGGAAAAATCTATTCAATACATAACCTCTGTTGCAGGTTGGACTGTGGAACATCTTGGAGAGTATTGTTGAAACGCTGGAGGCAAGGAAAGAAATATCTTACCTATTCCAAAAGCCAGTGACCAGAAAGGAAGCTCCTGACTATTTTGACATCATCAGCCTTCCTATGGATTTATCTACCATCAGGGATAAGGCTAGGAGGTTGGAGTACAAGAACCGGGATGAATTCTGGCATGATGTATGGCGGATCAAGTTCAACGCCCATAAGTATAACGACGGAAGGAATCCAGGTATCCCTCCTCTTGCAGATCAACTTCTCGAGCTCTGTGACTACTTGTTAGATCAGTATGATGCAGGATTGAGAGAAGCTGAAGCTGGTATAAATTTATAACTAGGTAGGTGGAGCATATTGATTCTGACCATAGCTGGTATTGAATAAATTTAGAGCGTTGCTAGGCGTACACACACAAACCGAATTTTTAAACCGAAACACTGCGAAATGACGAAAATACCCTCCCACTTAGCACAGAAACACAGTCAGTGTCACGATCCAGGATATGCCGGTTCAGAGCATCACGGGCCCCTCTGATATGGGTAACCCGAATGCCAACAACGGCCCAGGCCCGAGTGTCGCCAGCCCACTCGTTTACTCACGCAAGAACAGAAAGGATTCCTGCAAGAACAAAGAAGGAAGGTCAAACGTGTGAGCTGGACTAGACTGCTGACAGTGGAAAGTATCAGAGAAGATCTGCTATCAACGTTCGGATTTCATAAAAAAAGGAAGGAGCCATTGAAGGGAGTTTCTATATAATAAAGCTACTGAAGAATAAAGAGTATCGAAGAACTGAGTTGTTATTTACATTCATAGTTGTAATCTCTTCCAATTTCCTCTAAGAATTCTCACTACTGTTTTATTACAAGTTCAGTTCATTATTCACCATTGAGTCTCTAGCAAATCCGAATCTAGCCAAAGCATGAATCCATCTCTGTTCAAGGGCGCGATCACTCGACCTCGATCCCGGGAACTTAACAGTCAGGCCCAGGGTTAGTTTCGTCATTTCGCATAAATTCGGTTTAAAAATTCGATTTCATGTAGTAGGCAAAGCATTTTCCATAAATTTATAACTAGGTAGATAGAGCATATTGATTCTCACTATAGCTGGTATCATCACTTGTCACAATTGGGGGGCAGTGATGCAGCTTGTTTAACAGTTTTGTAGCTTAAATCTCCTGTAGCCATCAGTGTATATTATTGTTGATTAACAGAGGGATCAAAGTACATGATTGTGTATAGCATCGGCCATTCGGGTGCCAATTTGAGTGTTGCTCTGCTGTTGTATCAATTTGCCGACTGGGAATTCGTTTCTCAATTGTCCTTTTTGTGGTAGTTTAGAAACAAAATGGTATCATGTCTGTAGCAGCCCGTCACTTATGGCCCATTTTAAGTGACATTGGCCCATTTGATCTTGTGGCCCATTTTACCTCTGTACTTAAATGACGAGAAACAGGGACTAGGGCTCACTCACTTTTTTGAACATAAAAATCTCTCTGTACGAGATTCAAGTTGAAGCTGGGCAGCATAATTCTTTGAAGCTTCTGAGCAGTTCACTCACAGGCTTTGATTCTTGCGGCAGTGTCACTCTGATTGAAAGTCTTGGTTCGTAAGAATATCTTGAGGACACCAGCGTTCCTGCAGGAAAAATCCAGATCTAGAGACCGTTCTTGATTCCGATTTGTTTCGGTTTGTTTGTTATTTACATTGTTTTGAACAGTGTAACCGTGGTTGTCTAGTGGATTTTTGCAGGCTGGGTTCGCACCTCAACGTGGAGTAGGAATTTGACGATAGATCGATTGATCTTGAAAGTTCCGAACCACGATAAAATCTTGTGTTCGTATTTTTATTTCATTGTTATCATCCTATAGATCGCAAAAAAGATAATTAAGAACCGTCCTCAATCGTTTAGCTTAACCACGAAATTACAACAATGTCATTCACATGTCTTTTTGTGTTAAATTCTAATTATTATTATTATTGTGATTTGTGATTGTGGTCAACACTTAGATTTGACAGTAATGATATTTGACATATAATTCATTTATTCGATATCTAATATTCGGTACATCAAATGTGCAGCTCCATGTGAACTCCATGCTAGGTTTTGTATGTTCTTGTGATCCTAGTCACAACTGTGCTTGATTTGCTTATCAAAATTAGAATGATTTTGATTCTGTAGTCAAGAAGAACAACCCAACAATAATTTCTTTGTTGTATAAGCAAAGCTGTATACATTCAGAATTCAAATTCAACAAAAAGCCCCAAACATAAAGAGTGAACCTACACTCCATCCATCCATCAAAGATCATCCAACACACATTGTCCTGATCAAGAAATCGAGTTCCTCCACCTCCTCGGCCCCTTCTTCCCCGGTTGAGCATTTGTGCCGGGCTCTCCTCCTCCTTCGCTATTCTCCGGCACTCTGGCCAGCTTGCTCAGCTTCTTCCACCCAAGGTTCCAAGTCGACAACGACGAAGATGTCGCCTGTTTTGCCTTCGGAGTCGTCTTGTCCGCCTGCCTTTGCATCGTCTCAATATCGTTCTGCAGCTCAAGATACTTGGTCTTGACGGTTTCCAGCTCGAACTTGAGAGTATTGATGTCCTTCTTCGCTGCGGCCCATCCTTCCTGGAACGACTGCGGTGTCCCTTCGAGTAGTGTCTTGCGATTCGAAACCAGAGGCTGATACTGCGAAGGATCCCCTCCATTGTTGTCTTTCAGCGCGGTGTTGGCCAGCGCGTTGCTGATCTTGACGAGCTCGGCGAAGAGGACTTGAACGACGACTCGGAGAGGAAGACGCTCGTTCTGTGCGGCGTGCATACATGCGTCCATGGAGAGCTTCTGGCAGTCCATCACGCGACACAGACGCTTGCGCTCGTGTTCAGTTAACGTGGGATGTGCCTGAAAAATGAAACGTAATTCAAATCAATATACTGTGATGATCTATTTTATGTCGAGAAGGCGGTTGACTAGATAGCATAATGCCACGTAAGTGGGCGCTTAGTCGCTGAATGCTTAGTGCTTTTTCGAACACCATCTATTTTCAAATGCTAGCATGAATCTATGAAGGTTGTGAAAAACCTTGAGATATGAATCTACAGCTCTATACAATCCATCATCGCTAGTCCTTGCAGACTCTGGCAGCGCCTCCGCCAACACTTGGAACTTTGTCAAAGACAGGTTTCTGTCCCTCGAGACCTCTGTAAGATAACTATCCAAAAGCCTCGCAACTCTCATCTTCCCATTAGGATTCGCACCTCCCAATCCTCCGCCGTACATTTTCGATGTATCAGAGAACGACGACGACTGCCGGCTCGGGCTCGATCCCTCCGACTGTTCCTGCACCAGAAAATGCTCCAACAGCCTCTGCACCAGATCAACATCGTACGAAGATGTCTCGTCCTGATTGTATGAAAGTAACAGAAGATCACCCAACGCCGCCTGCTCGAACTGCATCCCAACACGCTTCTCAAGCTCCGTCACGAGCGCCGGCGCGACTTTCAACACGGTCGCCATGCGCAGGAGCTTCAGCAGGAAGCTGCAAGATACGCTATCCTTCTGAGGTGGGATGATGCTGATCAAGCTCTCAACGATCATCCTCTGATCTCTTGTCTGAACAATGGGATAGTCCTCTTTGCTACCGGCGACAATCATCTGTAACCCGCCGCCGCCGCCCCTCCAGTCGTCGGGGGCCGACCCGGATCCCGGGTCGAAACCCGACCCGTCTTTCATCGTCATCATCCCGGGCAGCCATTTAGTTCCGTAAGACATAATAGCAGCTCCAATCAGTTCATGCCTCATCCCTTTCACTTTTATCGCTGTCATAACTCTCACGAAATGATCGATTCTTAGGATTGATACATCTTCAAACCACCAATCAGGGGGAACTGGGTTGCTTCGATTCGGGCTGGATTCCTTCATTTCGTTCCATTTAGGGCTGGAGGAGGCGGGCCGCGGCGGTTTTCCGGTGTATTGCCATTTGATTCCTTTTGGGTTCGCGCAGGCTTTCCAGGCGATCGATTCGCTGCATCTCCTTACGATCTGGAGATTCTCTGCCCATGGGGAGAGATTCTCGCAGTTTTTGAGGACGAGGATGGAATCCCTCCATGACGATAAGACGACGTAGCTGAGGAAAGCTTCGGTCTTGAATATGAGATTTCCCTCTTCCAAATCCTCCGTCATCTCGAGATACTCTGCTGCACAGCGGAGGCCGGAGATGTTGGTGGCGGTTAGATCGACGGCGATGCCGTAGCAGAATTTAGCGGCGAGCTCGAATGCGTCGGCGCCGCCGGGGAGTTCATCGAGGGAGACCTTGCTGGACATTGAGTCCCGTGATTCGTAAATGATTCTGTTCATCTTGCCACTTCGAGAAAGAAGCGGATACTGCAGGGAAACATGGATTTCCTGTCAGATTGTTTGGTAAGGGAAAGAACGAATATTGTAATGGGGTTCTTGTTTTAGGAGTACCTTGTGTAAATGGAAATCGATATCTCCAATCTGAACGAGAAAATCACTTGGTATATCAGTTGCAACATACCTTTTTTCACAGACAGATTTCACAAAGTTCAGAAATTTATCAGCAGTAAAGAACATGGAAGGAGACAGACATGATTAGTGTTGCATACCATGATTGTCCTCTTCGCTCGAATCCATCTGTTTTGACTCCTGGTTTGATCGTTGACAGGACTCCGTTGCCGTAATCCCGTCCTGCTGCAGATTCACTTTCTGAATCCCACATAGAGAAAACTGGGGAACTAAGAGCAAGAAAAGTATAGATGATTTTGAACCAGCAATGAGGAAGAAACTGAGTAAGGTGAGAAGGAAGGTGTGTAGTGTTTGTTGTAACTTGTGTTCTACTAGGAGAATGTGCTAAAGGGGAAAGACCCACGTGGGAATGGTTGGATTTATCTCTCATTGTCGGCTTTCATCACAATTTTCAAGGAGTCAGTCACACATACACACAGCCTGTGATGTAATGGGTTGGTTCGATAAAGTACTACGCGAACATTACTCAGGTCTCCTGTCGCTCAACACTTAGCCTGTCTAGTTGCTTGCTTATGTGAACTTATAGGCGGTTTAAGCGAGAATTTGGATAAGGAAGAGGGTAACATCTTAACGCCTGGACTTCGTCTAAGCGTTGCTACTGCCTTCTAGGCACAGTTTTTGGAGTTTTTTTTCACTTACAATGTGCTCTGCTCAGATCCGATCTACTCCATCATAAACAAATGAAAAGTCAGTGACTTGTGATGCCCTTTCTAGCAACCATTCTGGATTTTTCTAGTCTTCTGTTTAAGGTAACTTCTCAGATTCAGTATTACCTACCCCTCTTCATGTTTTCATCTTTGCTCTTGAATAATATACTCCCAATATCTTTGATATACTTCAAAGTACCAAAGATTCTCCTAAATTCCAACCTGTCTGGCTCTCCAAATCCGGCTATCCGCAGGGGCCTTTGGCATGAGCTGGGGATTCTGGCTGATGATATTTCCTCTCCTT
>JAOYMZ010000026.1:1070481-1089715 GCA_025802335.1 Pinguicula primuliflora | reverse complement strand
GTCCACCCTTGATCTAAGGTGAGAGATATGCATTTTGGATGGTTAGATGTAGATTTACCCAAAATGGTAAGACAACTTTTGTACTTGGCCTAACCACTTCCTTCTTTTGCACCTTACGGTCCCCCATTTTTGCCTTTGGCTCCAAGTTTGACACATATAGATATGAGGCACGGTTAAAATGTTGCACTAAGCTTGTGGACTTGATTTTGTACCCCTTTGAATTGAAATTCCACACTTCGCCAAAATTCTCACTTCATGTTCTTCACGTTTTGGTTGCTGAAATCTGGTAGCTTAGCTTCAAATCTGCTGGGTCATGACTGAAATCACTCCTCCCTTGCTTGGATGTTATAATCAGCTTGTTCAACCCCTTTGATCAGTTCCAGAATCACTCCAGAAATTCTCTTGAAGTTCTGATGATCAGAATGCCTTCAATTTTATAGTATTGGGTCTTCGTTTGCACCAATTTCAGCTTTTGTGACTTTGATCCTGCAATTGTCACCATTGACACATTTGATAGAGGTTTGATGTATAAAAGCATTATTTAAGGCCTAAAATAATATGAAATGATATGCTAGGATGGCCTAAATTACTATATAAATTGAGGCTATCAATACCTGAAACTATCTTCAGACAACACTGATTTAGGTGGAGGTAATTGAGGTGGTGGGGATGGACGTGGCGACCCATATAGAATGTGGTTCATTTCCCTACCGTATCCTACCAGATCCCCTTCCCACGCCCGCTGAGCAACGACGATCACCAGGGGATCAGGTACTTCCTCTGCATCCTCGTCTTCCTCCTATTCTTCCTCCCCTTCCTCTTCTTCTTCATCCTCATCATCAGCATCAACATCTTCATGAGCATCAACATCCATGGGATCCACATCCTCTTTCTTCTCGTCCTTTTCTTCCTCCTCCTCATTCTCAACATCTTTAGTTTTCATCATCTCAGCATCCTCGGGGTCCTCATCAGGATCACCAACATCACCTGATTCCTTGGCCCATTTCTCCATCAGACTACCAACCTCTGTAGCCTCGGAATCAATTTCAGAAGCCTAAAACAAAGTGCAACAAAGTTGAACAAATATACATGAAACAGTCAAAGGTACTAGAGAACATGCATCTTATAAGTATTCAAAATAACACGACTATAAATGTGTAAGATCTTCCTCACACATAAATGCAATGTTAAACAACATATGGTGGATCATAAAAATAACAATCTCACTGCTTGTTTGTCTATAGGAATAATTTCCGGTCAATCTAATAACATGCACACGTACAAACGTGTGAATACGACAATAAAATGCACTCTGATTAAAGATTCGTATGAGATTCGTTCTTATTCACCGGTTGAGGAGTGTTGGCCATGGCTAGTTGTGCAAGGAGGTTGTTTACCTCTGGTCCACCGTCCATATCGGAAGAAGAATTTTGGCGCGATCAAGACATGTTATTTTTGAATTTTGTGAAATTTTGCAGTAAATGGTGCATATAAAAATGAAAAGATACATAAGTTATATATGCAGGCCCGGGAAGATGCTTTGGAAGGCAAGAGAGTAATTCCATTTGAAAAGACGCATTCTGTTACTGCAGGCCCAAAAGTCGTATATGGATAAAACACATATGGTTGTGCTTGTATCGACTTACGTGCTTAATCTGACTTGTGTATTTTGGTTATTTAAATTTAAATATGAAAAAACTAACAAAACTCTAATTGATTGTTTGTCACGGCACAGTTGTAAATTATGGAACACTTTGTACTACGGTGGGCAATGGTGGGCATGATACAGTTGGGCAATTACGGAACTCTTGGTACAAATTTAAGGTTTGTCTGATAAAATCTAATTTGGTACAAATTGCACGAAGTACCACCGCATGATAGAAGTTAACATTTCAGACAAATTTTTTGAATTGATAATTTTTGGTCGATCCAGCCTCGACTGCTGTAATAACTTTATTGTTTTTTTGGATTTATACGTAATAATAGAGTCTCGACTGCAGTGATAAGAGAATTTTGCCTTATGGGCTTACTACCTAACATGCTAGTGAACACGGTTGGAGCCTTTAAACCAACCAAAATCACAATATGGTCTATCCCTTGGATATGTCAATGCAAGCTAGGAGTATCGACCCCAAGGGCGGGAGTGTGAATGCCAATATTGTTTCATCTTCCCATATTCTTTCGGTCTCAAGGAAAATGACCAAAGTAAGATCAAGAAATTTTGCCTAAACTACAAGATCTTTATGAAAAACAGTAAGCACTCATCATATAAACGCAAGGTCTAACATTTGGTCAATAAGAACACAACTAGAACATCAAGATTTAGTTCAGTTGAGCCTCGAGTTTAACAAGTTAGCTCATACTTAAGGCATGAGCTACAATAACTACGAAAAGAAAGGAAGAAAACACCATGGAAGCCAAGAAATCCAGCTACTCCACGGTTTCTCTTCTTCTCGGGTGTCTTTTCTTCTCCTTGGATTTTTGCCAAGTCCACGGCTTCCCAAATCTATCCTGCAAGAATGAGATTCTCAAACCCTTTTAGGGTAACCTCCCTTTGCAATGTCCAGATCTCCTCCAAGTCGTTTGTGAGATACAAGTGATATATGGGGTATCTCGGACATTGCAGCTTCACTTTACCCAGATTGGTACATTGGCTTCAAACTCGATCGTTGATGCCTATTTTGGCTCTCATGCGTTGAGAAGAGTTGTTCAGGACTCTTAGGGGTACAATCATGTGAAATTACAGCCCAATCCTCCAGGTGGTTTGAGAAATACACAAGCTGCAAGGGGCAGCTTAGTCTTTGTGTTTGCAGTTCACCGATTAGGATAAGTCCCATAAAACTTGGTCTAGGACACCTCATGGATTGTTGAGGACTCTTCTCGCTTTCATTTGGTGAATTTACAGCTTGGCTAACATCCTGGTTTGGAAGATATGCAAGTTGCAAGGATCGGGAAGTCATTTCCCTCTTCTTGCCCAAATTTGCAAAATACCTTTTTGAGGGGTTTGTTGCTATTTTCTGAAATGGCCGAATCTTGTCTCATTTGCCCATGTGACACCATTTTGTGTGTAGAACGGTATGAGATAGTGTATCACACGTTCACAAGTGATATGCACTAACACTTGGAGTGTTTTCTTAGGCCCTTGGAGTATGTCTTCCAGGTTTTGCGCACATCATCTCCTGCAAATATCGGCACCCTCTCCAGCACAAATAACACAAAATATCTTCCAGATTTTGCCTCCATCTACTCCATCCGATACCTGCACCCTCTCCATCATAAAAGAACATAATTTAGCCACAAACCAGAGATTTAGGTTTATCAACTACCACACACTTGAACAATACTTGTACTCAAGCATAAACTAGATATAAGCAACCAGAGATTGAATCAAAGAAGCATGTATGCATGAAGTAGATGATCAAGACAAGAAGTTATCTTGCAAAGTATAGGTGTGTCGTGTTAAGTGAATGGCTCGAATCAAGCAATCATATGCACCTATCTGGCTCAAATGGGCATTATACTGTCAAGGCTATCCACAAGGGGCTCAAATAAAGAAGAAAAGTCTCGGTAAAGCCAATTCAAAGGAGAAAGGAGCATCACTACACATTCTATGAGTACATATTTCCTAGCAGCTCCTAGATATGTTATTTTCAGCTTATCTTTGTTTTTCTAGGAATCAACTAGACTCTTCATTCTATCCCTCTTACCCTAGTGCAAGAGCTTTGCAACTATCTCAAGCCAAACTTCAACACAATCACGCTCGTTCTTTCAGGGATAGTGTATAGGTAAGGGCTCCTCTCTTGATGGAGTTGGACAGAATAAATGGTCTCTCACTTTTGGCTTGCATAGAATGTGGACAGACAGCCTATGTCTAATCTGAGTGAGAGATCAAAGTAATCAACTGCTCAAGTCTCCTCTTTTTGCTTCTTATATTAGACTGTTCCTTCTTCTTCTTCTTCTTCTTTGGATTTCTTTTCAATTTGTGTTGTTGCTCAGCTTTTCTTGTGTTTGATAATATTCTTGCTGCCTGGATTAGCTCCATGGCTCTTCTAGCTTTGTTTTGTGACCTTTCAACTTCTTTATAATCAGTACCGAGGGCTTCAAGTTTCTGGTTTTGCACCCCTTTTTCTTTATTTGATTTGAGAGGACTCATGACCTTCTTTCTTTTGCTTGCTCTAGCTTTCTAACTTCGCTTCCTCAGCCTTTTGCTTTGATCTCATGCTGGTTAATCACTTCTGATCAGGGTATCCGGAATAAGTTCACCAAGATCCACTCACTCAGACCAAACTAGAAGTTGTTTGTCTCCCTCTCCTCATAAAAGTTGATGTGAAAACTCTGTTTCAGATATCACTCAGCTCATGCACTCTAGCTTTTCAAACCAATGAAGAATCTAGCTTCTTCACCCAAATAGGCATCAATAGTTATTCAAGCCACAATTAGAAAGCATGCATATTACACAATTAACAATGAGAATGTGAAACGAGCATAGGTCATGGTGTTCAAGCGAAAAATTTAGCTCAAATGCATCAAAATGAATCAAATGGCTCAAGATCAGCAACTCAACATCAAGATATGCACGAAAATAGATGTGCTACACCCCCATCCCACACTTAAAGTCTCACTTGTCTTCAAGTGAGTGCAAAAATCATAGAGTTTATAAGGTAAGGGCATGAAGTAATACAACCTGGTAGCTGTTGTACTCTTGAATCCAGTGACTCTAGATGGCTTGAACTCCATCCTTTCTACTTGGAGTGACTGATTAGGGGATAGTTCCACCCCACACTTAGCTCAAATCGGCTTCCTACATTAACTTACACAAAAGAGTTAGAAAACTTAAAAAGAAATGTCAGAAATGAAAAGATACTAAACTTGGATTGTCTCCCAAGATACTCTACGTTTATAGTCCTTAGATAAAATTCTTCTTAGGCTCATTTAAAGTGGATGGCTTCCTTTCTCGTGACAAAGTCTTGAGGAGAAGTATAGGGCTTTACTCTCTGGCCATTCACCTTGAAGACACCTCCTTTAGCATTCTTGCGGTCCACAGCTCCATAGAAATGGATCTTTGCAATCTCATATGGCCTTGCTCTTCAGCTTTTCGGGGGACAGTCTCAGCCTTAAATTGAACAGGAGCACCTGTTGACCAACTTGACGACTCTTGGGCTAGATATGCTTATCATGCCACAGCTTGGTCTTCTCTTTGTGCAGCTTGGAGCTCTCATAAGCATTGTGGCGAAGCTCCTCAAGTTCAGACAGCAGCAATAGCCTCTTCTCTCTTGCTGCAAGTGGATCCATATTCAGATGTTTGATGGCTCAGACGGCCTTGTGTTCCTGCTCCATAGGGAGATGACATGCCTTGCCATAAACTTGCCTGTATGGTGATGCTCCAATGGGTGCTTTTAAGGTTGTTCTGTCGGCCCATGGTGAATCAGATAGCCTAGAAGTCCAATCATTTCTTGAGATGCTCACTGTCTTCTCCAAGATTTGCTTGATCTCCCTATTTGAAACTTCAGCCAAGCCATTAGCTTGTGGATGATAAGGAGTAGAGACCTTATGTTTGAAACCATACATAGCCAGAAGGTTGTAGAAAAGCTTGTTACAGAAGTGAGAGCCTCCATTAGAAATGATAAACCTAGAGGTGTCATATCTTGATAAAATATTCTGCTTCAAGAACTTCACTACAACAGCTGCATCATTGGTGGGAGAAGAAATTGCATCCACCCCATCAAGAAACATAATCCACAGCGACCAATATGTAGAGATGTCCATTGCTTGGCACTCCATATTGTCTCCTGCATCAGATCTTTCGTTGAGCTCTGCATTGGACTCTGTAGTTAGATCCTTTTCCAAAGCGACATTAGGACTGGGACAATATTTGAGATGTCTGTTTCCAACATAAAATCTAGGGCCTGGGTCGTGTGGGCTCTGGTTCCCAGCAGGGGGCATAAGTGTAAATTTTGGGTTTGGATGTGGAAGTTGGACCACTATATGATGTTCAGGCTGTGTTATATCGACTAGATTGCTAGGGTTCTTCACACTGGTTTAAATCTGCATCCCTATGTCAGCTGGTTTAGGATTTACCAAGGGTTCATGATGTGTTACAGAGGGTTGGAGTGCTGGAAGGGTGAGATTGCTAGGCAACGGATTTGTAACTTTGTCATGGGACTTCCAGACTGGTATCTGATTTGTTGCTTGATATGAGCGCTTACTGGGCGGAGTGTCGGAGATGGGAGTATGTACTGAAGGTTTAGACACACGTGCAGTCTTACGTTTGTTCTGCTTACTTGTACTTGCATTCAGGGGTGGGAAATCTGTAGAAGGGTTAGAATTATTAAAATTAAAAAATGAACCTGCCTTGTGCTGAGCCAGTTCTTCTCCACTGTGTTGGGGTTCCATGGGGGGGATCCAGGAGGACACTAAATCGGTTTGCCTGCTGCGTTTTCATACCAAAACCACGAGGTCCCTGTTGAGGGAATGATTTAAGATTCCCTTTATTAAAAACTCTTGAATATGCCAGAGGTTTCTTCCCTTTTTTATCCACAAGCAACCAAGGACCTGGCTGGGTAAGGGATGGCTCAGAAGGCAATCTAGACTGTCTACTGGCATGTGGCAGTGCCTCATATGACAAGGGGTCCCGAGTATCTATTTTCATCCTAATGGACATTAGCATTCGGTGCTACTTGATCAGAAGAGATGTGTGCAGCTTCTGATGAAATATCTGATTTTCCTTCATACAGACAATGCTCCTTAGTATGACCATATCTTCCACATTCATAATATATGTTATACAAATCTTCATACTGCACTGCATAAGTTTCCCCATCTACACATAAGTTTGGAATAAGCGGGCAATTAAGATTGATCTTTACTGCAATCCGAGCAAACTGCCCTTTCTCTGCTTGCATTGTATGTCCATCAGCTTTTAAATACTCTCCAATCGGTTGCACAATGGCTCTGGGAAGATCTAGCTGAAAGAAATCCGGTGGGAGTCCCGAAATCCTGAGCCAGATTGCAACTGTCGATAGCTTCCACCCTTCGGTATTGAAGTTTCGCTCCCATGGCTGAATGTTAAGATAATGACCCAGAAGTTGATATGGCCCCCCTTTGAGAATTTTAGTGTAATCCTCTTTGCTATCTAATTTTATCAGAGTATACCCATCAGCCAGATCCATGATAGGAATATTACCTTGCGGTCACTAGAGATCCATCAATTTTTGATATAAGGTTTTGTAACTGAAACTCCTTCCCAGAGGCTTGAGGATGAGGCTAAGTCCCAAATTGGCAATAACTTGCTGGTGAATAGCTTCAGAGAAAGTGATTGATGAAATTCCGTCAACCACCCTATGACAGACATCCCCTTCCGAGACTGTAATCGGCTTCACATGTAGGCTTTGAAGAGAGCTTGAGGATAGGCCGACTGTAACCCCTGGAGGAACTTGTCCTTGAACGACGTCTGTACAGCGGGTGTCGTCCATGGCGATGTCAGCACGTGCAGTTGCTCGGCCCCTTCTAAACCTGGCATACTGTGTTGCAAATCCATCGGTTCCTTGTCTTTAACTTTAGTAGTGGTTGGGTTAAGCTCCACCGCAGGATGGAACTTACCCATCGGAGAATCGACTTCCATGATGGTGAATTGGGATCTAGGGTTTTGATACGAGAAATTGCGCAATTGAACTCGAGAGCTTTTTTGGCAAATTTTTTTGATGGGTAATTTTAGACTCAATTTTTGGTCATTGAGCTACAACTTTCGGTAGCTCGATTTCAATCAGCCCAGATAATTTAATCATAAAAAAAATCAGCCCAGATAATTTAATCATAAAAAAAAAATCAGCCCAGATAATTTAATCATAAAAAAAAAATCAGCCCAGATAATTTAATCATAAAAAAAATCAGCCCAGATAATTTAATCATAAAAAAAATCAGCTCAGGCAATGGCATTTACGTTATAACTGTTAAACCCTAGGGTCATAAACAGCGTCAATTCGCTGTAAATATCAAACTCCAAGGTGCTGCAACCCACGGAACCGCTGCGACCCTCTTTCTAATCTCTCTTTCAAACTTTCCTCCCTCTAATTCGTGTCGACGGAGTCGAAATTTTCAATCGCCGCCGCGTACGGCTGAGACAATTTCGCTCAACCGTCTATTCAATCCAGATTTCCAATCACGGGCAGCAGGCAGCCGCCTGAATTTACATCTTCCAATTTCTTCGATTTGGATCCACCTCACCCTGTCGAATTCTAGTTTATTTTCAATTCGGCAATCAAATTTCAAAAATGCCGGTTTTGGTAGATGCACGCATTTTCTCTCAGCCCTTCATCTTGAACTGAGCTTAAGAAGCCATCCCGTTTGAAGGTGGATTGTCGCTTTTGCCCCTTCACGCATCCAACGGTAAAAAAAGGATAAGCTCCCGATCGCGGCAGATGTTGAAAAGGAAAGAGATGGAGCCACCAAAACCGTCCGTTCCGTCCACGCACGTGTGTGGGATGGCGTCAAACCGACTCCTCGCCGGCTACATGGCTCACGAATTCTTAACGAAGGGAACGCTGTTCGGAGAGAAGTTCGAGACGGCTCGATTCGCCGGTATGGTGCGCCAGCCGAGCTCCGGAGCCTCCTCTCCGACTCGCAAATCGGAGCCGCAGTGCTATTCGGAGGTTGCGAAATTGCTCAAGAGCGATGAATCTCACGTTCCCGGAGTGGTGAACCCGACTCAATTAGCGAGGTGGATTCAGATGTGAGTGTGAACACGGAAACTACGAATTGAAGATGATTTTCATTTTTATGGTTCAGATGATTTTCATACTGCAATACAAATTTTTCCTTCGTTGTATATATCAATCATATTACTCTGTTCTGTTTTTGATTGGTGAATGGTGCACCAAAATCTTGAAGTGCAGTTTATTAGAACGAATTATGTAGCATTATATGGCATTACATTGTTGGCAAAAAATGATAACATTTTTATTTGAAAATTAACTTTAAAAAAAAAATAGAAAAGTAACATTTTGAAAATCAAAATAAATCAAAAATCTAATATTTTCGTATCCATATTCGTTCAGGGTCTAATGCATGCATTCTGTCACTCCTTTAAGACACAACAATTTGCAAGGTGTTTCTCGTGGAATCCTCGTTCATGTTGCCCTAACAGTGCCACAACATCTGCTCATCATGCAAAAAAATGGTAGACTCAGCATGGTCGAACTTTGATTGGAAATTGTATCACAAAACTAAATCAATTGCATCTATACTAAGTTCACTTCTATTGTAAATGAAATCTAATAAAGAAGCAAACAATATGTTCTTCTCGATCCGAACAACTCTCAAACTACGATAAACGTTTATTCCTCTAAGCTCTAGACAACCCTTGACTTCATCAATATTTATAATCTAATAAAATAAAGACAGTTTCATATGCAAATAATAGAAATGAGAGAGAGAGTTAGAGCTGAAGAATCTGGTTCCACCGCGCCGCGCCGTGGCGGTGCGGTGGAACCAACCGCCCTTCCCCCACCGCGCGGTGGCCGATTTCCCGGGACAGGGCACCGCGAAACCGGGAAGGGCACGATGGTGGTCGGAACTCGTTGGAGGAGGTCGGAGGCAGCCAAATTTGGAACGATGGAGGGAGGTCGGAACGACGGGCTGAGGTCGGAGGCAGCCAGATCTAGAACGATGGGCTGAGGACAGTGGCAGAGGAACCAAGGTACATCCCCCACTCCTTCCTTCCTTTTTCATCTTCCGACGACTAACCAAGGTTGGGGGCGGCGCAATTGGGTTCCCGACGAGGGTGGAGGCCGGAGGGTGAACTGGGCCCCAAAAAAAATTCTGGCTGTCTTCACAGTAACTCTAGCGGTGCTTGACGCTGATGTGGCGTAATCCAATTGGCCGAAAAAAAAAAACAGAAAGTGGCGGTGCACCGTCGGTACCCCGGTGCGGAAAAATCCGCACCGGAGCACTGCCGGTCCGCCGGTGCGGAGAGAAACTTACAGCTATAGAGAGAATATATAAATGTGTAGAATCAAGTAATTAAAAAAACCTACCAAGTACAGTTGTGTTAACACTAAATTAATTATTTCATAACGGTTATCTCGACTCCAAAGAGTTGGGTGAGCGAACACAAACAACCGCCTATAGTCTTGACCAATCCTCAAGTTTAAATCTACTGAATTACCCTACATAATAGCATTCGAGCGACACGAAATTGAAATTCTCACATTAAAATGTATGATCCATACCGTGAACTTAATAATCTTGTCCACAAATCAGTTAGAATTTTAAATCAAACGCAACTTCAAAAATGAAACCCATCCCAGATCCAACATTTTCACGCTAGACTCGTCGATGTTCTCTATCTCTCTCTCACTCTCTGAAAGTGTTTTCGAAAAAATTTAGACTAAAATGGAGAAGAAATGAAAGAAAAATATTGGTTTGTATTGTCCGATGATTGTATCCCCGTAATCGTAGTTGAGGTTGGTCGAAATAATTATAATTACGTTCAGTGTTCGAAAAAGCGTTGGGCGATTTCTGTGCGGCCAGGGCCCGTCTAGAGCCTAAGCGGGTGTTTAGGTGGCATTCGGGCAGGGTGAAGGGTGATTGCCCAGTGCCTAGGCGGGCTAGGCGGAGGAATGCTATAAGGCACCTAGATTTGACACCCAAAATACACTCATGCCTTGTGAACACACACACACCAATGTTGGTGTGTGTGCGTGCATGTGTATCGAGTGCAAAATGTGGGTGCCTTATAACATTTCATGGCTAGGTGACCGCCTTCCCAAACAGGTGGAGGCTTGGGACTTAAGTCTCCAAAGAGAGATAAGGTCTCAGGTTCAATTTTCACTGGGTGCAAACGATTATGTGGAGCCACGATCGTAGGCCAAAGGCCCGAGACTTATCCGATCCATGTGGAGGGTTGCTTTGCATGAATCTCATGAATTAGTCGGAGTAAAAATGATTTCGAATATCATGGTTATTAAAAACAAAATACAAAATTATCATTTTTGGGACCCATATTTTCCAAACCAACCAAATATGTTTCGTTTTCTCCTGACTTTTGAAATTTGGAAAACAAGGGGGCCCAAATTTTTTTCCCAAGAATTTATGGACTAGACCTGAACTTTCCCTTTTCCACCAATTTCCATTAACACTTTTTACCAATTCTACTACTGTTCATTTTTTATATTTTAGGTATAGAAAATTATTATACTAACCTCTTAAATCCTAAAATGAAGAAATTAAGATTTATATTACGGGGGCTTTGTCGCCTTCGCCGTCGAAGATCTAAAACCCTATCCTAGAAATCCCAAACTTAAATGGTATAAATTTTAAACCTTAATATTCAATGATTTTTTTATAATTTTTTGGTGATTAATATACGGCGGCTTCACCGTCAAAAAATCTAAAACCCTATCGTATAAATCTAAAACTTAAATGGTATAAATTCTAAACCTTATAAACACTAAACTTTAATATTCAATATTTTTTTGGAAATTAATATTATGACGACTTCGTCGCCGAATTGTCTAAAATCCTATCCTATAAATCCAAAATGTTAAATATTATAAACCATAATATATATATAATCTTAAAATAGCATAAAGCATATTTTTAAAATATTAATAATATTTGTATGTATAAAAATTCTTATTTAATAATAAAACAAATAAAAAATAAAAAAATACCAAAAAAAAAACTACTCCATTATTTGGGTGTTTAAGAGTTGGCGACATCTATTTCGAAAAAGGGCCTTCAATTCCATACATTTCATCACCTATAATCGTCATAGCGGGAAAGAGACTGGACACAGTTGTAAAGAGCGCCAAGTTCGAAATCTTGAAAACGTAAACCTGAGGACGAAAGGTGCACACCTTGAGTGACCAAAGGAAATGAAGAATTGCTCGAGTTCAGGCAGAGATTTGCAAACTTTACTTGATGCAATCAAATCGGCAGAGGCAAGTTTCCTTTTCATTTCCGAAATCAATCATATTTCGCTGGCATTTTCGTTTCTTCTGAAATTTCTCTGAATCTGTTGGTCCTATCATATTGATAGTCTTAGGTATCTGGTTTTGTTGAGATTTGTATTTTTTTTTTGGGTCAAATGTGCTAAACTATTTGATCTGGTGGGCGTTGGCATATATAATGCTAAAATCAGTCCACATATCAGAATTTTCAATTTAATCATGCTGATGATACTGCTGATTTCATTTAATGAAGCAATCAAGCAGTTCTCATGAATCTGTCCATCTCAAATTGGGCTCAGTAAACTTGTTTTTACAATTCTCAGTTTTGGATTTACAATCGAGATTCCTCAGTTCTTTATTTTATGGATATAATTTCAGGTCGTTGAGAACCGTGTGCAACTGCTCAAGGAATTGCAGGATTTAGATGTAAATGAGAAGCCTGCGCTGAATTCTCTAGTGGAATCTTTAACAGTATCCTAATGAATCGTTTTTTTTTAAAGTTCATCCTAATGAAGCTGATCCGAATCCAGTCTGATTCTATTATCTGCTGAGTAGAATATTGCTATTTCCTGGAACGGAGGTGCTGCATGTTATAAAGTACTTCAAATTCATCAATAGTTCTAATCACTGTTGTTTTCACCATCTTCTTATTGAGGATTTCACGATTCTGGTTCTGTTAGTATGTGCTTTGTCGCGGTTATGAAAAATATGGAAAATACAGCATTGTTCTTCTCCTGACAACTAATACCTTTCTATGATAATCATGCCCGTATTTACCAAATTTCAATTTTTTTACGACAGTTGATTGTTTCATTGTACTCCAGTATGTTTATTAGGACAGACACCATACATGTTATATATGATTATTGCTTGGGGCCTTTGTTAGAACCTTTATTATCTAATGATATGTTGTTACTAGATCGAATGCACTGATTAATTGTATCAAAGCAACTTGCATTATCTTTTTTCCCTTAATAATCAAGACATTCTGGGAAGACTTCACGTGTTTGGATATATCTCAGTGTGAGTTGAACAAGACTATTCTAAATGTAGCTGCAAAATACTTGGAATCCGATGTATCAGGTTGTTTGGTGCAGTTTCTTTTGCTCGGAACAAAAGTAAGTATTTCATTTCCTTGACCAAAGTCAAATGTTGGATCCTGTCTTTTTTGATTCCTTTAACACATCGCTTGTCTTCATTTCATGCTGTTTTTTAATTCTTAGGCAAGCGTGTGGTGCAGTAAACATTTGAAAATGACATTGATGTCCACTGAGGATTCGCCAGAAGAAGAGCATTCCAGTTTCTTCATTCAGGTTCATGCTAGTTACTTTGTAACTAATTTGAATATTCTCCTATACTATGTCAATTAATTCCAGGTAAAATTATCTCTCTACTGAAAGACTTTTTTTTAAGAAAACGAATATGGATAGTATATTTGATGGTCATAAAGAGAGAATTTGGGATAATAGCTACTTGGTTTTCATTAGTATGGTATTTGTACATAGTGTGGGTAATTTTAGGGTTTATGATTTTCTCGATATAGGTGAAAAATATCAAATAAGTCAATCTTGTACAAAGTCTAGTCAAATCTATCGAGCTAAGTTCCTTAATGAGACAATCAACTACTTGATCTCTAATAATTACATGTCTCAAAAGTCCACTATCCACTTTTTCTTTGATGAAGAACGTATCGATCTCCACGTACTTGGTTCTATCATGCTTCACGGAATTGTTAGCAGTGATAATTGCAACCTGACTGTCACACCATAACTTAATTTTTGTCACTTGGTCCACCTTGAGATCTTATGATGAGTGCTTCAGCCACAGTATATCAGCAATTCATAAGGTCATGACTCGATACTCTGCTTCGGCTGTGGATCTCGCAACCACCAGTTGTTTATTACTCTTACATAAAATCAGATTGCTACCTACAAACATGCAATATCCTGAGGTTGACCTCTTATCATCTCACAAGTCTTCGATAGTCCCCTTCTCCTGGAAGGTAACCTTGGACATATACAAAAGTGACAATGCACTTGAGTTGGGAAGAATGACCATAGATAAGAGGTTCACCGGAAAGAGGGAGCATGCAAGACATTACAAGGTCAAGGGATCAGTATTTCACATATTACCCCCACCAACCAAGGATTGTGCCATACCATGCGCTCGGATACCGTAAAGATAGAATTTGGGATAATAGCTTCTTGATTTTCATTAGCATAATAAAAGATATTTTATACATAATGTTGACAATTACTAAAATATTCTTATAAATACCAGCATATATGTTCCATCCCTGATTTTCTTGACCTTTTGGATCTTTTGTTTAATATCCATTTGGTTGTCTGTCAGCTCATCATGCGAACTTTTTTTATTGTTTTTGTTTTTTGCAATACTTGATTCTTTTTGTTGTATTCTAAATGTGGCATTTTGCTATGATTTCCCTTCTGTTGACTTCGACTATTTGACTCTTCTTTCGTGAGTTACTTTGGTTACATATGATGTTTCAATATTCTGTGTCTTGGCTGTAATTATTTACAGTTAAGGCCCAAGTTAGACAGCTATAACTTGACTTCGCTTTTTTCCCCTTTTTTGCTTATTTACTGTTTTGGTATAAATTCTGAATTATCAAATAGTTTCCTAACATCATTCGGCCACTTTTCAGTTGGTTCTGGACTTCCTCAGTTATTCAGCTGCTAGTTACTCGGCTCTTGCAAGATATGCCACGTCCGCTAACAAGGAAATGGTCATCTACCTGGAGAATTTCATTTCAGAACATTTCAACCTAATTAAAGATGTGGTTTGCGAAGTAAAGGTAAGTTCGGTTTTCAGTATGCTTTGATTCCCTAGCCATTTTTTTCTTCGTATTCTCATACCAATGAGACATTTGCTTTTTTCTTGCGAGCCTGTACAGAAATATAACCTGAATTCAGTATGATAGCTACACTACCGTTGCTAAGAATGAAACTTATTTGAAAAATGTGTTTTATTTCTTCCTTCGTGGTTTGCTTTTCTGATTGAAGGAATGACTGAATATGGCATTTTACGCATACAATTTAACATGTGCTCAACATTTTTGTCTGTCAGTAAAACATTTTGGATATTTGAGTGCATAGAGACAACATATAAAATGGGCAAACTGTTTTATCTTCTTTCAGAATCATAGTGTCTTCGAGCTTATCAGGGGGTAAACACTGTGGTCTCTGGTTTCTGCTTAGTAAGACTACATCTTGGGTTGAACCGAACTGTTAAATTGTTATGTGCTCAATGGCAATCAGTTGTTTCCCCAAGAGGCATTCATCGAATTAAAATTTGTTTCTAGTCTTCAAGATACAATCTTTTGCAACTATAGCTTTCTTAGTATTGACTTTCTTGTTTTCATATTACATTTTGTTCAATTTTGTCTGTAGTCCATTCATTACCTAACCTTTTGCTCCAAGGATTCAGATTTTAGGTGGGGAAGTACTCAAGGCAGCAAAGGTGGCCCTGGATGCTGCAACTCGGTTGGGCAAGGTATACTGCACTGGTGTAAAGTGGGAAACTTACCACGAAAAAACAGAAGACGAATATGGGAACCACGCTGTTAATATAACTAAGTGCCTCATAGAAAAATTGTGTGAATTGGGGACTGTTGCAGCTAAGGATGGTGGCAATCTTGTAAGTCTGCTTAATATGTCATGGAAAGGTGTAGTGTCATTACTTCAGTTCGGGAAGGGTGCTCTAGCAGCAAAGGTGAATGTCAAAGGTGTCATTATGAACCTTATTTCACTGGCCAATGATTCTTTAGGATGTGCAGCTGGAACTTGGTCATCTTCGGAAACTGAAAAAATTTCTGTTGCTGAAGCCAAGAGAATTTTTCTTCCGGTTAAATTTTATTTGATTAATGCCGTACGAATTATATCCCAATACCCAGCCACAGCCTTTCTTGTGTACAAAGAGATACTTCTCTGTGTTATCATGATACTAACCTTCAGAATCTCACTCAGTATGGTGGAACACTTGAGTTCTGCAAGTGAAATGTTGGTCGAAATTCTGGAACCTACGTCCTTGCACTTATTCAACTCTCTAATGAACTCAGCTGAGGTGAAGGTAGAAAGCAAATTCCTGATTTTGGAGTGGTTGTTTCCTGAGGGAAGTGGTGTAAACTTTGAGGCTGAAAGCATTATCAGTGGCAACTTTTATTCATCATGTGTGTTACGTTCAGTAAGTTCTGATGCTACAAGAAATGAAAAGATGCTTTCCCTTGGTAGAGTTGCTTTGTTTCTAAACCTACTGACATGTACCCCTGAACTTGAAGATGACATCACGCTTTGTATTGCTGGAAAGCTTGGATGGCTTTTGGATATGCTTATAGAGGAAGAAATATACAGTTCTATTCTTGTTCTGCGATTTCCTGCACCATACGCTTCCAGCCAAAACCTGGAAATGACTTACCAGTCCATGTTCTGTGTACTTCTTCATTCACTCAAGACGTTCATGGTTGTGGTCTCTTCAAGTCCAGCATGGGACAAAGTGGAATGTTTCCTGATAGAAAATCTATTCCACCCTCACTTTCTCTGCTTTGATATTGTCAGTGAACTTTGGTGTTTTTTCCTACGACATGCTGAACCTGATATGGTGAAAGATATTGTCGGCAGACTCTGCACGCTCTTGAAGCAAGCGTTTCGAGAATCCATGAACTCCTCTGAGAGTTCTCTGCAGAAATATGCAAGATTTGTTTGCACTCTTGCAGCTCGTGGGCCCAAGTTTATTTCTGATCAAGTTTACATTTCCGTTTTTGACGGTCCGGGATCTCAGCATGAATTTAATGTGCTTATAGCACTGCTCCTTGAGGGTTTTCCACTAAGTTCTCTTTCAGAAAAGATCAGAAGTATGTCCAAACAAAGAATAATAACCCAGTACTATGACTTTCTGGAGAGCACAGGAGACATCTCAACTGCAGAAAGTGATTCTTCCATTTATGGTGCTCCCGTGTTTGCTCTGCATGCTGCATTGCAGTCTCTGTAAGTTCTCCGTACTTTAAAATTTGTTAAAATTCTGATATTATCGCATTCGCATATGAGTTATATAGCAATATCTATGAAAGTGATTTTTTCTACTCCAATAAGTTATAAATATATTTTCCAATAAGGTATATAGTTTCAGTCTGAACTTGTCAATGTTCAGCCAGGTTATGTATCTCTTCTCTTTGTCAATGTTCAGCCAGGTTAGTCTATCCGATACCGATATGAAGACTCTGAAGTTTCTTGTTTCGATGATTCAAAAGTACAAAACCTCACCTGACACTGCAGTCAGAAGTTTACTCGGCGAACTATTAGGAATCATTTCCAGCATGAAGCATTTGTATTCGTTTGATGAAATCGAGCAAGTGATTCTGGAACTTCAGAGACTCTTTATCTCCGAACCAGCAATATCAGATGGCCAATTGTTTGTCTTGAAGCCCAATCTTGCTAAGTTCATGGGTGGTCTTGGTCATGTTGATTTAGCAGACAGTGATGAGAGTGCCCGGAGTTTAGCCGCGTGGGAGCTGTATCACATGCTTTTGAGGGAGCGACATTGGGCATTGGTTCACCTTGCAATCACAGCTTTCGGTTATTTTGCTTCCCATACTTCCTGCACCCAGTTATGGAGATTCGTTCCCGAAGATGCTGCTCTCTCATTTGATTTGGATTCGGGTACTGAGACAGACGAAGACAGATTCATGTCGGAGTTAAAAACAGTTCTAGAGAAGGAAATGGCATGTCCAACAATACATGCTACTCCAGAACTGGTTGCTATCCTTTTGAAAGAAGGGGAAATGCTGAAACAAAGTATAAAGAACAATTGCAAATCAGATCCAGGTACCACCACATTGTGTGATATGATGGATATCGACGCCGCGGAGAAGCAAACATGTAAGAAGAGGAAATTCCCTGATGGAATCTGCAAGGGAGTTGAAATGCTTCAAAGTGGTTTGAAGATCATGGGTGATGGCCTTTCTCAATGGCAGCAGAACCAACAGGACTCAAGTGAAGTTCAGGAAATGTTTCTGGCCCATTTTTCCCGGCTCGAAGATGTTGTAGCACACTTGGTTAGCCTGGCGGAAACTGCCTAACGTAACAAGGATGGCTCAAGAACTTGAACAATGATGGCAAGGTAAGTAAGGTGTCACGAGGTAATCATCCCTTTTTTGATGCGTACATGTATTGCATGATCATACACTAAAGAATTGGATTATTGGGCTTTTATAAATTTCATCCAAATCCGGGCTCATTAATTAGGAAATCTAACAAAGAGTCTTATTATCCCGATTCCTGTGTGCCGACTAAATGATTATCGTCCAGACTAGTAATCTGGACCATTGGGTTGACATCATTTATTTTTGAATCAATTTAATCCAACGATTCAGATTCTCGTTGTGGACTATAATTATTTAGTCAGGACGCAGTAGTTTGGATAAAAAGATTTTCCATCAAACAAATCCATTTGGCATTCCTAACATAAAAATAACAATTCCACCATCCTATGTGACCAGAAAGCAAACAATGAAAACTCCTACTCTTTTCCTACTTGTCCTTGTGTGCCTTGGTCTGTACAAAACACTTGTTTTGTTCAATCTGAACTTGTATTTTGTGGGCACAACTTATGATATTCGAATCATCAACGGTATGGCCAACAACTCGTCGCTTCCGTTAGTTGTGTGGTGCGCGTCTGAAGACTGGGGGGATATCGGCGGGAGGGCGCTGCAAGAGGGAGATGACTATGGATGGATGTTCACGACAGGAGCCTTCTTCTTCCGCACGTCTCCATTCTTTTGCACGATCAAATGGGATGTAAGGAGGAAGAGATTCATAGCATTTCATTTGAACCGTGACAGACATCGTTGTGGAGATCTCAGGCACTGCTTGTGGTTGGTGAAAGAGGATGGAATCTACTTCAGCAATGATGGGATTCATTTCATGAACAACGTCTCATGGACTTGATCACAAGGATGGTGGGGTGTATTCGGTATTTTATGCATGCTTATATGCCTTGCGGCCCATTATTGTACCATCTTACAATTTGGGCGTTAGCACCCATATAATGTGATGTGCCATTGGTGTTTTGAAGGACTTTGCCATCACAATCTGGCCATAATAATCTTAATCTAGCACTATGGATTTGCCATATTTAAGATGGGAGGCTCGTCTCCAAATCCTATAATATTCTCCAAAATCAGCTTTATTCTACTTTCTTCTACACACCAGTATCTATGTATTAATATTTAATATAGATCTGAAAAAATTGTGGCAAGAAAAGTGTTTCCC
>JAOYMZ010000026.1:1051903-1066746 GCA_025802335.1 Pinguicula primuliflora | reverse complement strand
GGTTAGCTCTACTCCCTTGGGAGATGACCTTTACTCATTAGTGAAGTTACTACTTGATGACCATGTATACTTGCATGCCACTCTAGATTCTCATCAACTACTCCAAAAATTCGAGACAAATTGGGGATCGCGGTCAGATACGATACTCAAGGGTATACCATGCAATTGTACTATGTTCTCTATGCACAACTCGGCCATTTGAGGCACCGGGTCAGTGAGGGTCATGGGTAGGAAATGGGCACACTTTGTAAGTCGATCAACAATCCCACAAATGGTATCACGTTTGTCTTGTGGCACTGTGGGTAGCCTCGAGACCAAGTCAACGACGATGTGTTCCCACTTCCCGATCAGTATCTCTAACGACTGTAGTTTTCCCCTGACCTTTGATGCTCCGCTTTCACCTGCTGACAAATCATGCACCTGGCTACAAAGTTGGCAACATCCCATCTCAGGTTCGGCCACCAATACATCTTCTTCATGTCCTGATACATTTTAGTGACTCCTGGGTGAATACTGGTTCGCGGGCGATGTGTTTCACTCAGAATGTCATTCTTGAGATCTGGTTCATCGGGAATCCAAATTTTCCCGAATTTTGTCACTCTACAATCGACAAGTGCCCTCTGTCCTATTCCCTCCCTATCTGGCGCTTCTAGTGTTCGTTGTATATCTGCATCCGTATGTTTTGCCTCCCGAATTCGATCAACCAAGCTAGGTTCCACACACAACATTGTCATCTACGCCGTAATCGAATCCACCACTTCTGCTTCTAATCCCTCCCATTCCTGTGCTAGCATAGCAGACAAACCAGTGGTCCCCTTCCTGCTCAATGCATCTGCCACCCTATTAGCTTTCCCCAGATGGTACTGAATATCGATGTCATAATCCTTGATCAACTCCATCCATCGCCGCTGACGCATGTTCAGTTCCTTTTGTGTAAAGATATATCGTAAGCTCTTATGATCGGTGACTATAGTGCACCGAACTCCATAAAGATAATACCTCCACACTTTCAATGCGTGCACCACAGTTGCTAATTTCAGATCATGAGTAGGGTAATTCTCCTCATATGTTTTCAGTTGTCGGGACGCATAGGCTATCACTCTATCGTGCTGCATCAATACATACCTTAGTCCATTCTTGGAGGCATCGCTGTATCCCACGTAGTCATGTCCCTCCTTAGGCAAAGCCAACATTAGGGCGGAAGTCAATCTCTCCTTCAATTCCCTGAACCCGCTAGCACATAACTCATCCCAATGGAATTTCACCCCTTTTGTGTAAGTCTAGTGAGAGGTCGAGATATGTTAGAAAACTCTTCAATGAACTTCCAGTAATACCTCGCTAACCCCAAGAAACTTTGGATCTCCCAACAGTCTTGGGTTTGAGCCAATCCTTGATAGTCTCTACCTTACTAGGATCTACAGCCACACCTCGGCCGGAATCACATGGCCTAAAAAGGCGACCTCCTTGATCCAGAACTCACACTTCGAGAATTTAGCATACATGGACTTTTCCCGGAGATGAGTGAGCACCACCCTCAAGTGTTTAGCATGTGTATCTAGAAATCCTCGAGTCTCTGTTCTTGAACCAGTGTGGACACTAGAAATGCCAAGTATGCGTCATGACCTCTATGTACTAACCGCCGTGCCTGAATATCGAAAATTATCTTAGTGGTGGGTCAGATTAGTGCCCCCGACACCCCTTGATAAGAAAAAGATGGCTTCCGCGGTGGTTGAAATAAGACACTCTTGTGTCGACAGTCTATCTGAGCATAATTTGTAGCCAGCCATTCCATCCCAAGTATAAGATCGAAGTCTTGCATATCCAGAACAGTGAGATCCCATAGAATTGTTATACCACCCAAGAGTATCGTACACTGCAATATGCATCTCGTAGTTGGGGCCGTCTTTCTAACAGGGGAGGTACCATCAACATGCTAGTTGGTGCACGAATTCGGTTTACATATCGGGTCAAAATAAATGACCGGGTGCGCCATTGTGAAATAACGTATACGATAGACTACCATAAATACTCAAGTTACCTGATACCCAACAAATCGATCCCTGTGAATAAGTTGTCATAACCATTTAAATCAACTAACTCAATGTCAATAACCACGAACTTAAGGTAGCACAATAATATGTACAGGAAATTCATATCCCACAACACGTACCTACAATGACCTCGTCCAACCTCTCCTGAGCCTGCTCCTGAGTGATAGTATACACCTTTGCTCGTGCTGGAGAAAGGGGTGGTGGTGGTAGTCCCGGGCCTCGAGCGGTCTGGGGGAAACAATGAGAGGCCTAGTAGGGCATGTCATCTGTCCATGTCCTCCTCTCTTTCGGCAACTGAAACATTTCTTGTGCTGCCAAAAGTCCATCCCTCCTTCTTGACGGGGGTTTTGGGCCCATGGGAGGGGGTGGGGGCACTTAAAAGCAGGGGAAGATGCAGATGCTCGGGTCTCGATATATCTCACCCGCTTGGCTTCACTTTCAGTCTCTAACAACTCCGGTTCCATGCATACTGCCGCATCTAGCAATTCCTCGAACCCATTTATGATCACACTGTTAATCACGACATGGTGAGCCCTCAATAATCCCTTCCGGAACCTGAGCATCTTCATCGTCGGGTTCTCCATAGTCTGAGTAGCATACCTGCCAAGATCATGGAACCTTGCATTGTAATCCAATACTGATTCTCCATTCTGCTGAATGCAACTCTCAAATTCCCACAGTTTTTGAATCATCCAAGAATCGGGGATATAGTAATGTCTAAATGCATCACGGAAGGCCCTCCAGCTGTATAAGCCCTGGTCTCGTAAACCCAGGGCGATTCTCATCCATCATGCCTCAGCACTACCTGCTAGATAGTAATCACCGCCTCCACTTTGAGGTCGTCAGGTGTTTCAAAAGATGTCATGTTCTTCTCAACTTCCAATAGTCACTCCTCTGCATTCCCAGGGCCTTTATCGCCCTTGAATATGCTAGTCCTTCATTTGTGCATAAATTCCTGTTGTGCACTCAAACTCCGTCAGACCGGTGGTACCACCAGATCAGGGACAATTGGGGTCGGGTGTGACAAAGTCGGTATACTCCCAACTGGTGTCCCAGTTGATAGACCAGCCAAATATGCCGCCGCCATCACAGTGAGTACTCAAAAGGTCTCAGCAGGTATCATATTCACTAGTACCAGCAGGGAGGTTCTAGGGTCTCCCTTAGGCCTTCAGGTGTCGGGACTATCCTCGTCGGTGCAGGCGGGCCAGCATGAGACTCTGTCTCGTGGCTTGCCTCATCCACTGGCTGCATAGTCCCATCAATGATAATCTGGTTGCGCGTGCGATGCCTACTCTCCATATCTGTATCAATTCAAATAGTCATCCTCGCATGTGTTTCACATATTCATAAACTCCAATACCCTATCTCTTCCGGGTGACCTAGCAGAGGTTTTTCCTAAACATTGTTGGTCCCCCGTCAACGAGATTAGATGCAACACCTCGCTCTGACACGAAATGTAACGAACCCCAATTTCAGTGTGATGAGTTTGGGAATTCGTTATGGCAGCATGGCCCAACGGCCATACCTGAGCCCAATATTAAACAAGAATAAAAGCAGAAATGCCCAAATAGATTCGTACGACAATTCATAAATGCCACAAAGTGCAAATACAAGGTTCAGCCACAAATACGAGTACGAGCACATCTTAATCCAAATCAAACATAAGTGTAGGTTCTAGTGAACAAAAGCATAACAACAACAAAAGGTTCCTGAAGATCACCATCTTGTATCATCTAGATCAACGCCTCTCCGGCTCTGCAAGAAAACATACGAGTAGGTCTGTGACCCACAAGGCCAATAAGTAATTGATATCGGGTGCACGTGAAACGAGTTATAATAAGTCAAGTAAAGAAATATCGAGATGATTAATTCACACTTTAATAACACGTTAAATTACGAGATTCCAAATTAGGTTCTTACTAACATGAGATACATTTAGCACAAAATCATATAACACTTTCGTAATACATTTTTCATCAAACATAATACAATATAGCCATCTTATTACATAAGCACATAATAACACACTAGCTGTGAACCTATGCGCACATATGCGCCCTTTCCAAACGGCCACGATGGCTCACGCGGCTTTGGCCATGACACTACCCAAACTATACATTGTGCCTAAAACTTGACCTGCATGCCGTGCATACGATAAATCCCAACTCCTCTATTTCATCCACCGTACCCAATCAAAATCATTAACGATGTAGGACTCTGTTCCCGATAGAATTCACCCATCATGTCTGCTCACAGCTCACTTCCGAGGGGCCAGGTGCCCTCTGTTGGGAAGCACACTGCATCACTGGTATAGTTCGCACGAAGATCATCGGAAGATCACTCCATTTCACTCCTCGTCTCTGGAGAATCTCCAGTTGTCTGTCATCTCGTCTCTCTCATTTCAGCTCACAAAACCTCTACTTAACTGTCGCTCCGCATCCCTCATTTTTGCTTGAGGAATTCTCCGATCATCTGTTGCTCTGGTTCTCTCATTTTTGCTCGCGGAAATCTCAAGCACTCTACGCTCTACTCCTCTCATTTCCGCTCGCGGAAATTTCAGTCACTCTACGCTTCGCTCCTCTCATTTCCGTTCACGAAAATCTCTCGGCAATGCCACTCTGTCACTCATCTTCGCTTGCGGAGATCTCCAACCAATTTCCCTTCTCTTCGTTCATATACACTCGCAGTCTCTAGGTCTCCTTCTCCGGGATACAGGAGGGTCGAGAATTGACTAGTCAAATGTTGAAACACCTTAATCTTAGGCCAAATCAAGCAATCAAGATTTCTAAACTCTGCATCCACAAACTCTGATAATCTCGCAATTTCTCCTTCTTTCGCCATCACCGCTCCTCAAGACATCCCAGCATATAAATCACCCCCTATATTAACCACCCATCAACAACAGATTACACAATCATGCCATCACACAGAGAAGGTTCAGGGATGGGGTGGTGGATCAAAATTTCAGGGAAATCATAGCATCAATAAAAATCCATAGATAAAATATCACACAGGTGGTTGAGACGGAAATCAAGTAATCAGCAATCATCCAAGACACATAAACAGACTTCCATCATAAACATCGTCAAACTCATTATCCCTTTCCAGTATGTAAGAAAACTGAGCGAGGTGTGGCCGAAGATTCAGCACTAAGTCTCATCTCTAACGACCGTCGATCCTGCCACACAACAATTGGTGCTAAGGGCTCGATCAGCCATCCAACACAACCCACCGCAGCTCCCGCATGACCACATCGACCAACTACCGTCAACTTCCATCCAGATCCAACTACAATTCTCGCAGTCTCCAAAAACTCCTCAACCCTAACCTAACATCAGTCCCCCTTTTATACGCGCACCTGCTCACCCTGTTTTACTCTCCCCCGTACGAAGATCACACCATTGCTAATCTCGGCCGTGCTATCACAGGATTTGGGAGGAAAGAGATCCGGGCCTGCAATATTTCGTAGCTCTTTGGGCATCTGGGCCGACAATGTCAGCCCAATTGTCCAGTTGCTCCCAATCTCTATTCCACTTGAGATGGGTTGAGCGGCCTGCTACTTAAAGCCCATTCTTCTCGGCCCAAACTCCATCACGCGATTTATAATTAACGATATATAATTAATTAAATTAAACAGTTTACACGATATTGACAATTTATTAAAATTCGAAAATTGTCGTACCTTACAGATCACCTTGCTTTTGGGGATATAAGGTTGAGCACGAGGATCCAGCTTCTGCACTTCAGGTTGCGCGTGGGAAGTCTCCTCATCTAAACCTACTGTTAGCTATTCCTCTTCATTACATATCTACCTATTGGCCATCTGGGAAAAATCTTCTGCACATTTAGCTTCTGTATGAGCTACTAATATCATTTCTTCCCCATCTACAATATCTGCCCAGCTCCCGCATTGTTCTCTTGTTGATTTACTTGTCTCTGGACTTGTGAGCATCCTCAAATCTACAGCAACATGTTCCTGTTCCTCCGTTTAAACAGAAGCTTGTTCAAATGATTGCCTTCAGCTAATTCCATCCCTCCAACAGTGCGTGAATCTGCTGGTGATTCTAGTCATGCTACAGACTTGAAGACATGGGGTGGAGCCTCTCTGTTCTATGATGCTGCTGCAATCCTTGAGATTATCAGCACCTCAGATGAATATTCATCACTAAATTCAGAAGCTACAGCTGGTGCAAAATCGCCATAATAGTCTAAATCTTTCTCGACAGTAGCTGAACAAAGCCCATACTCAGGAGATACCGCTAAAAACTGATCTAAATCTTTGTCAACAGCAACTGAACAAAGCCTATTCTTAGGGGATGCCTCTAAAACTGTTAGACAACAACTGAACAAAGCCTATTCTGGTTCCCTTCAAAGTTACAAAAACTAGCAGGTTCATTCACCCCGATGAAGCTGGACAACAACTATACAGGAAAATGAATTTGATAATCCTTCGAATATAAGTCCTTCTCTGACGTCAAATTCTCTGGAAACCACTAATTCATGGAGTCCTCCCATTATTTGCCTTCTAAAGTTTGCCATAGACTCTGCCAATTGTGCTTTGATGGGCTCGGTTATTGGATATGGTAGCAATCATCCTGTTATTATTGTACTGATGATGTTTTTTGGTTGATGAATGACATTTGCTTACTTTTGGGGTTGTTATGTTCTGAATTTGAATTGTAGTTTGGTCATTGGTTTTTAGAGTTAATGTTTGGAGATTTATGTCTCGCGATGTTTTCATATTTGGCTAAGAAAATTGAGTTGGCGTTTTATAAAAAAAAATTGTGAGTTAGGTGCTGGATTATTCAAGAAGAAGGGTTTTAAAGGATCATTCCCAGAAGCTGCATCATCTGCTAAGATTTGGAATGCGTTATTGTAGATCACCAGATGGCCACAGATAAGAGAACCAAGCCATTTGTCAATAAAATGGCCAAGGGTCAGGACTATTTCGTCAAGTAGTTTGCTCGAGCCATCACTATTCTGTCTGAGAGCAACCCTTTGACAGGCAGTAAGGAGGGAAATCAGAAAGCAATGCAATGTTGCAAATAAGCTCCATTAGTGTTGTCTTTCATGGTTTTATATTATTTGCCAGCCCTCTGTTCGCTTTGTCTTTCTTGCAACACACTTATCTTATGATCTTTATCTGAGATGCAGTTCGTTACATTAAAGAAAGCATGTGTACTTTCCGTCCTTTGACTACCAGTCATACCAGCTGAAAATATGTTCCGTGTAAAAGCGGGAACCCATTGAGCTCAAATCTTGTAAAAATTGTGCAGCTATTCATTGTCTATTAAACCATGTTCTCTACCATATGCATCTATCGCTCTTCAAATTCTTCAGGAGTTTCTGAGTTCTATAGGCATTCTTTGATATTTCTCTTTGATTCTTTGTATGCAATCGGGCCAATCTTTTCAAAAAAATTCTTGAGAACATGCCAGATACAAAACCTGTAAAAGTAGTAATTATTGATTAGTAAATACATGTTTAGTAATTAATGATTAGTAAATACCTATGACATGTATCAGGGAGTACAGTAATAAATACTTTCATCATGGTGGCATCTTGATCGATGATGATCATCTTTGAGGGCCTGCAGGCATCGCTCCTAACTATTCCTTAAAAAGCCACTCAAAAGACTCAGTCTTCTCGTCACTTAAGAACGCACACCAAAATAATGTACTTTGTCTGTGGTGATTAACACCAATGATAGGAGCAAAGATCAGCGCATATCTATTTTTGTTGAACGTTGTGTCAAACACAACAACATCACCGAAATATTGGTATGCCTGTCTCCAAACCACAATTGCCCAAAAATAATGTAACAACCTACCATCTTCATTCTCCTTTATTGAAAATTGGAATTCAGAATTTTTTTCACTTATTCTTCAAAATACTCTTTCAACATTTCGACATCTTGTACTTCCAACATATTCCTATCATCCCTTCTTGCATTATAAAGATCTCGCGGCATAAGTCCAACATTCTGTGTTCTACCTGCTTCAACCTGTAAAATGCTCATTTGCTGACATGTTGAAAGGTTCAATAGTTGAAGTTGATCCGCTAAACTCTTCTTGACTCTTGTTATCTTTTTGTGAGACCATAACGAGTGAGACTTTCTCGGTTTTGTGAGAGAGTGACTATGAGAATCACCGAACATAGTAACAACATAATGCTCATCAGTTGGTTTCCAATTAACTACTAATCTAGCACGACAGTTTTCACGTGTTAATCCCCTGGCGACGTTGTCTGATTTGCATTGTTTTTTGTCTCTTCACTCCCTATTTGTTGCATACAAACTCTTTGATGGACCTGTATGTGCCTAGAACGCCAGATCGCGGGGGACGGAGATACGGGATTCGCCAGGTATCCTAAATCCTATAACCCACATGAGCCAGGTAATTCAGGACTATATTTAAAAAAAGGAAACCAACTTCAATGCAAATGAAAGGTAATCAGACTAGGGATTAGATGCAGAAATCTAAATTTCATTGAACAAGAATGGATCTAATCCCAAAATAGATCAAATGACTACAAACAACATAAGCATTTACACCAAACATCTGCTAATCCCTCTTCCACATCCCAGTATATATGAGCCATTAAAAAAAATAGAGAAATTGCACCCTTAAACCGAAACCGTAATTTCGAAATCAACTGTAATTTCTAATGGAAGTAAACCCCAATGGTCATAACCTTCACAATGCCGTGTTTGTCAGAGAAGTACATAAAAGAATTTGTCTCCAATAAGCAGAGTTCGTCGAAGATGTACAAAAAAGAATTGTTTTTTTAATTCATTCGCGGCTCATGAGTCTTGGAGTCTGGAGCGGGTTACCTGCTCCAAAGTTCTATTTATGATCCGCGAAATGGGCCAGATTTTTTATTTTAATTCCTGATCGTTGGATTTATCTATCGTGACCTAACGAAATTTGATGTGGAGAAAATTTTGGGAAGCTAGACGGACTGAAGGAAACAACAGATTGAATGTATTCTTTTCTTTCATCATTTAAAAATGTCTCGTTTCTGGAGAGCATCGAGAGCCCTAAAATGGCAGAAAGCGCCAGTGAACTTCTTCCCCTGCAATCACAAACACAGAAGATTAGATTCAAATATTCATCAGAATCCAATCCTGGGTTGGTCTCAAAGTTCATTTTTCGGGTCACAATTTAGGGAGGATCCCTCCGTAGACTTGAGTCAATTCCCTTCTGAAAAAATTCGGAACTTTTCTATTATTGCACACGTTGACCATGGAAAGTCGACTCTTGCCGACCGGCTTTTGGAACTCACGGGGACTATTAGGAAAGGGCATGGGCAGCCTCAGTATTTGGATAAACTACAGGTGATTGGCATTTGTCACTTTTGCTTACCTTTTTCACTTTGGTTATATGAGCAGGAGCAACGTATCGTTTTTGTTGTTATTGCTAAAGATATAGTAACATATGAAATGTCTGGTCACTGTTGATAGTTTTCAGCGTGTAGTTGTTGAATGTATTTTTTTGTAAGTAATTTAAATGCAAGTCCAAAAATTTGTGCTTTAGAGATATCATGGTATCTTCTGAGAACACTGAATGCATGATACTAGTATTTTCATTAAGTAATGGAATCATTTAACTAGAAGTAATGGTTCTTGGCCCAGGAGATAGGGGTTTTTAATCTTTCTAAGTGATGGTTCAAAGCGTACAGGTTTTAAATAGGACTCGATCTATTTAAAAAATAAACATATTGTTTTAGTAAAATTGGGCAACTTCATTTCCATGTACGAGTTTGATATTACACTCAGTTACTACTGAGCTAGGGGGTGATGCTGTGCTTAAGCACCGCATCACTATGCGGTGCCCCAAATCCACCGTCCGCTCTTCTCTTTTTTTTTTTTTTTAAACGGTGGATTTGGGGCACCACATAGTCATGCGGTGCTTAACCACCGCATGCCCCCCCGCTCCCGTTACTACTTGCGCTCACAGCTTTGTTGTACTAGGTAGAAAGAGAACGAGGAATAACAGTAAAGGCCCAGTCCGTGACTATGTTTCATCAACATAATTATAATGGCACTGATACAAACTTTTTGTTGAACCTGATTGACACACCTGGTCATGTGGACTTTAGCTATGAAGTGTCAAGGTCTCTGGCTGCTTGCCAGGGTGTTCTTCTTGTTGTTGATGCAGCTCAAGGTGTCCAGGCACAAACAGTTGCAAACTTCTATCTTGCTTTTGAATCAAACCTTACTGTCATTCCTGTCATAAACAAGATTGATCAGCCAACAGCAGATCCAGATCGTGTAAAAGAACAGCTGAAGTCTATTTTTGATCTTGATCCAAATGATACTCTTTTGACATCAGCGAAAACAGGACAGGGACTCGAGCAGATCCTTCCTGCTGTGATAGAGCGAATACCTCCTCCTCCTGGGAAGTGTACTTCACCGTTGCGCATGCTTTTGTTGGATTCGTACTATGATGAGTATAAAGGAGTGATCTGCCAAGTTGCAGTTGTTGATGGCGCTGTAAGGAGGGGTGAAAAGATTTCCTCCGCTGCAACTGGCCAATCATATGAAGTTTTAGATGTTGGAATCATGCATCCCGAGCTTACCACCACTGGCATACTTCTAACAGGGCAGGTGGGCTATGTTGTCAGTGGTATGCGGTCAACTAAGGAGGCTCGCATCGGTGATACTCTTTTTCATGCTCGAACTACAATAGAGGCTCTTCCAGGTAATGTGATGGCTACACTTTTCATGGACATATTTGAGAATTAAAGAGGAAAACATTTTATGACTTACACATTGGTGGCCAAAGTTATTTTAATTGAGTAACTGAGGCTGGGTTTTATGCATATTTTTTAACTTCACTGAAAGATGTTCTGATCTGACCACCATCTTGCACGTGCTTTCCCTTTGATATGCATTTTGACTTTTGATTGTTGCTCTTGGAAGGTTTCAAGCCGGTAAAACATATGGTCTTTTCTGGTGTATATCCAGCTGATGGTTCTGATTTTGAAGCACTTAATAATGCCATTGAAAAACTGACGTGCAATGATGCAAGTGTCTCCGTAACAAAAGAGAGCAGCTCAGCACTTGGTCTGGGCTTCAGGTGTGAATAGTCAGCTGTTATTATTTATGCTCAATATTTCTATCTTAATGATTTCTCGTATTCAACAGATGTGGTTTCTTGGGCTTACTACATATGGATGTCTTTCATCAACGACTTGAGCAGGCATAATTTTTTAACTTATGCACAATTGCTTATTTCATAAATCATCCCACCCACCCAAAAAAAATCCACATGTGAACATTTTAATAGGGCAAATACTAAGTTTTGAATTCTTGATGTCGATCTGTACATTTTTAAATATATGTTTCAATTCAAATACCTTTCGACATTACTGGCTTTAATTATCCTCTTCCTATAGGAACATGGGGCACATGTAATATCCACTATTCCTACGGTGCCTTACATTTTTGAGTTTTCGGATGGAAGGTATGCAGTTTAGGTTAACTTTTTTTTTCCCACATCTCATGCTTCAATGACAATCTGATCTTTTTATCTTTGTGTTAGCAAAATAAAAATTCAAAATCCTGCTATGCTGTCTTCAAATCCTAAACATCGTGTAACAAGTTGTTGGGAACCTACCGTGGTAGCAACTATCATACTTCCTAGTGAGTAAGCTCTAACGCTCCACACGGACCTAAATGAATTTTTTCCTGGTTGTGCAAAAGAACTAAATGTTGTCTGAATGTCTTAACCATAGGTTTGTTGGTTCCATCATCACCCTTTGTGCCGAGCGGAGAGGCGAGCAGTTGGAGTACTCGTTCATTGACAGGTGATTTTTTTTCTCTGACTGGCCACAAAATGGAAACATTCGATGAGTGATTTATGTTTCAAGTTGTTCCCTATCTTATTTATTGTGTTAGTTGAAAACTAAATTTCATTGAGATGGAATCGTTTTTTGCGTTATTTAACTAGTATTATGTGTGTGCCAATCAGCTGAAAGTGACTTCAATGGCCCTGTTTATCTTTGGCTCCGTGGGAACTTCTAACTAAATCTGTCTTGTGGACAGCCAAAGAGCTCTTATGAAGTACCGGTTACCTTTGAGGGAGATTGTTGTTGACTTTTACAACGAACTAAAAAGTATAACTTCAGGATATGCATCTTTTGATTACGAGGAAGCAGAGTAAGTCATGTCTGTTTTTTGTATGGTACACTACATCATGTTGGATTAAGCTCGTCGTGTTTCCTGATTATTCTTAACAGCTATCAAGTCTCCGATCTCGTTAAGCTTGATATCTTATTAAATGCACAACCAGTCGATGCTATGGCAACAATAATTCATCGTTCAAAGGCGCAACGTGTCGGTCGAGAACTTGTTGAAAAGCTGAAAAAATTCATCGACAGGTCCTCCGACTCGACAGCTAGTTTGTAGTCAGTCACACATTCATATTGTAGACGTATGTGATATAACTTTTTCAACAGGCAAATGTTTGAGATAACCATACAAGCTGCTATTGGATCGAAGGTCATTGCCCGAGAAACGTAAATATTTTTGTTCTCTTATTTTTGTACACATCTAATCTAACAGTTGAGCTTATAAAGTGTTATTCGACACACATGACCGTTTCTTTCGTTTTACTGATTAGGATATCGGCTATGAGGAAGAACGTGCTTGCTAAATGCTATGGTGGGGATATTACTAGGAAGAGGAAACTGTTGGAGAAGCAAAAGGAAGGAAAGAAGCGCATGAAACGAGTTGGCTCCGTTGATATACCCCAAGAAGCTTTTCACGATCTGCTCAAGAGTTCATAGAGATAAGAGTAGGCTTTCTTCTTATGGTGGCGTTCCTGCTACTTATTCTCTGCTTCGGTACAAAGGGTTTGTGGCGAGTTGGAATGACATCACTGACTCTTGGTGTTTGATGCACAAAATTGTATGAAATGCTGCAAAAGGCCTTGCTTTTTATTCAACAAACAACAGAGAGAATCGATGCAGATTCTGCTTTGTGCGTTATTGTTGCACGAAAATTTGCTAAATTACTAGTTTTGAGAATCTCAAATGTTTAAAACTTCAGGAATTCGAGTATACAGAGGGGGACATCTGGAAATCAAATGTCTTTACTGATTTCCATTTGCGTTACACTATTCTTCACAAATGTGGGAAGGAGTCATTTCTCCCCACCAAAAGAAAAGTTGACCGAAAAGAAAAGTTGACCGAAAAGAAAAGTTAACGGATGAAGACAAGCAGGAGAAGAAGAACTACAAATTTTGTTAGACCATATGAATGTCGAAGGCATTGGTTATAGATGAAATAAAGGAAGCGGGGATCACTCTATATTATGCAGTGCTCTGGTACTGCGGGATTGGTTGATCACTCGAATCGCGCAAAATTATTGAACACCAACTTACTTGCCACCCTAATCTCGCAATGTTATATCACAATGAAATAAATATATCCAGTAAATTGGACTCACATTCCAGTTTTTTTTTAATATAAAATAAAAATCGCTTATTTCTACGGCAGCTTTCAAGTTTCAACTTCAATTTGCTGTGAACAAGAAACTTTCTTCTTTGCCTTTTTGGTTGGTTTCCTGTTTCCAGATCACTTCTATTTGAGTTGAGCTGAAAACAATTGACGCTTTTCCGATCCCTCCACCGCCGACAGGATGCGCTGCACCGTCGTTCTTAATCCCCTTCTCTTCCTCCATTTCCTCCATTTCCTCCTAATAACCGCCGCCGCCGCCCCAATTATCGGTCTTGATTCCTTTCTCACCGATCAATTTCGCCGAGACCCCAGCGCCGGCAATGATTCGTTCCCCTTCCTCCCTTCTTCCCTCAGATCCCATCTCGCCCACCCCTCCTCCACCCACCCACCGATTTCCTCCTCACTCCTTTCCTTCAACCTTCCAATACCCATCACCGTTCGCTTGGTGGGTGACACGTTCTCGCAATCATCTACTACTCTACTCTCATCCTTCGTCTCGTCCGCCGTCTCCTCCAGTCTCTTCCACGTAATCACGCCGTTTTCCGACTCGGCCCACCACCTGTCCCTTTCACACTCACTTCAGCTCTCGACAGAATTGTCTCCAACGAACCTCGCAAACTCTCTGTCAAATGCCCTCAAATCTCAACTGGATTCCTCCACATCCTCGTTCCGATCCCTCCTCTCGGCAGTGCCTTACTCGGTCGTCGACGATATTATTCGACGGGATTTTGAGAAGCAAAAACCCATTAACTCTTTCCATATCTACATTATCCATCTGGGATCCGAGTCAAAGCCTTACGCTTACAGCTATACCGCCGGGGATGCTTCACCTGGTTTCCCAAAGTGCTTCGGTAGCATTTGGACGGGTAAAGATCGGTATTTGTGGATCGATTTGGGAGCTGGGCCGGTTGATTATGGTCCTGCTTTGTCGGGTGATGGTGTCTTGCCGAAAGGAGAGTTTCACCCTTTGGCGGCACTGCACGGCCGGCCAAAGTCTCAGAAGGCTTTGGTTTCTGAATTGGCCTCTCTGGTGTGGAGTGCTTATCAGGTGCTCCTTGTCCCTTCCTTGAGAATTCCTGTTCCTTACGAGGATATGTTGATTGTTGAATTTATTCATATACATGGTCATGATGGTAGTTCTGGGATAAACTGGAGCTCTATAGAGAGGACCTTCATGGATGAGGTCAGTGACAAAGGTTTGTTGATGGGAGAACAGAGGCTGAGTTTTAAGAAATATGAGATTAAGCTGTCCGAGTGCTCTATTTGCTCATTTGCTATTTCCAGTGCCACCACTTCTTACACTTCTAGGTACTTGTTTGATAATTATAC
>JAOYMZ010000026.1:1034913-1051803 GCA_025802335.1 Pinguicula primuliflora | reverse complement strand
ATTAACGTGATCAAGGCTACACTACATATTGTATAGTTTCATGTAAAGTCAGTTTTCCGGCATAATTGTGTGTAGTTCGCTTTTTTTGAGGTAGATAAATGGGAATAATTCTCTCGTTTCTCCCCAGTATTCGAACGTTTTTTTATACTCCCGACTAATCTAGAGGTCCATGCTATAGGTTCCTATAGATTAGCTCTGGACAAACGCTTTTGGTGAGGTCTGAACCCGAGACCTCATAATTAGAAGTTTATCTAATTGACACTAGATCAAGCTGCCTTCATTATTATGTAGAGTTGGCTGAAGTCAAGTGGAAAAAAATTTACAACATAAGTTACATAACCATGAATGTTGGGGTGCGTTTAATAAGAAACATTCTAAAAAAATTTGGATTGGTAGACGAAATGAAAAATCTTGCTCTACCTGAATTTTTGAAATATAGTCCCGACTAATGAATGCTTATCTAAATTAGATTAGGTCTGATCAAGTATATTGATCGAGAGTTTAACTCGACATCTATTCGTTCAACGAGCTCACCTCTTTTTTTCAATTATTATGTTTTCTTTTACATTTACCATCAAAAAAAAAATTCCTTTTACATTAAACAATGGTGAAGGAAGCATCACACGACATGATTTTTTACATGAATTTTAACATTCATTTTCAATTGAATAATGCTAGTAACCACGGACAGTCCAGGGGTGGAATTTACCATGGTGACAAAATATATACTAGCGAAACTAAAAGTGTCATATGATGACGGTATTCCCACGGTTAAGCATTCCTTTATTCAAATTTAAAATTTTAGGCTAACATTAAACGATGACAAAAATTAGGTCACGAATTTCCGATATTATTGGAAGATACCAAAATTTTGCTGGAGCAAGGAGCTCTAAGCCTTTATACAATCTTTTAATAGATATGGTCAATTCTAACATTGTCTGAACGATAAATTAGTCAAAATAGATTCAAAGTTGATTTAAAAATCATGTAATCTAATCTGCCAAATTTAGTACTCATGTATGCAGACTATGTGAAAAGGTCAACAACATATATCATGAGTTTTCGAGAAGTAATGTGGAGGTGGAGCAATCGGAGGTCGTCCAGCCTCAAAGCACGAGTGACACAACACAATTTTAAAAAAGTCGCCTTGGCCACCCAGCCATGGGGCGGCCCATGCAGGCCAAACAATTCTCGAACACTGTATATCAGATAAATATTTGAGTCCCTGCATCTGTTACCATCAAGCAAGAGTTTCTACCTTACGAGTGCGAGACTAAAATAAAAATGAAAACATGAGATCCCTTACCATCAAAGAGTTCCCAATTCTGTCAGGTCGAGCCAAACCAGGCAAGTAATGAAAATATGCAGCATCATTGCTGCTTGTTCCCAGGAGACTTGAAATCTGAATCCCCAGATATTATCCTTGTATATATTAATGAGTAGGAAAAAAAATCATACCCATGTATTTTCCATAGGTCATGACACTTATTCTCTTATATACACTAAATACAACTAGGCCAAACTTGTTGCACAATTCAAAGAACAAGTGATCCCTTGATAAATAACCGGATTTTCTGTGGTATGGGTGCGAAAAGGGTTACAACCTTGAAGCATAGAGCATGTGGATGAAGAACTTCACCCTGAAAACTATCCAGATACTGCCATCACAACTAAGGAGCAAAAGAGCGGTATCATTTCGGGCAAAGCTTTATTGGACAAACAGAGAAAGCCACACAACGGGCTGCTTTGGCCAACATAAAGCGTTCATTTTCCGTCAACGAACGCTCTATGACCTTCACTATGTTTGCATCCTGGTATATAGCATAGTCAAGTATCATCAGGAGTGAGGTGAGTAGAGAAAAAGATGAAATGTTACTTGTTCATCATGTTGACAGTTTACTCAAAGTTTGGCTTACCTTTCTTTGTGGTTGAATAGAAGGTCTCACACTGGCTGTGTCACCAATTACAATTACATTGTTAGTGTTTCCACTATCATCCCTTTCAGTCGGTGAAGATGTTGAGTGCCTCCAGTCCCCGTTAATAATGTATTTGTAGTAGTATCTGAAACAATAAATGTAACAGTACGGAAAATAAGACTGGAAAATTACAATCGTAAATATTGCAGTTGGTTACACGTACTTCCCCTGTGGAAGTCTAATTTCAACTTCATATCTGGGTCCGCCCTTATGGATTGCCTTGATCGGCTCTTTCCAGTTACCGGTAAAATCTCCCACCAGACATACATCTTCTCCCTGTGATCAGTTAACAAATTATTGAAGTAAAATGATTTTGTTGGGGTATGACCAGTGTTCGAGAAAGCGCTAGGCGGACCCTCATCAGACAGGGGCCGTTCAGCGCCTAAGCGGCCTAGGCGCCCACCTAAGCAGGTAAATAAACGGCCTAAGCAGGAATTCGGGCAAGGCGGATGACGATATCCTAGCGCCTATGTGGTGCCTAAGCAGCCTATGCGACCTACTTCTCGAACAGAGGGTATGACTGCATTATCATTCTCACAATAAATTTTTATATTCAGATACAGCTGAAGTTTTCTAACCTCATGACCATTCCACACAAATATGACAGCATGGGTGGGTTCTTCATGTCTGCCTCTTTCAACCATAGCTATTAGATCCCATGTTGCCCAGGCAATAGCTGGTCTGCATTAAGCATGCTTATTAATTAATTCTACTGAGCTACGAGTACCTATGCATGAGAGGGCCGAGAAAAAAAAACTAAGCATGAGACGGTGACAGTGGTTTTCTGTGACATCCTTAAGCTTCAGATTCATGCATAGCACATGGTCAAGAAACAACTTTGTTTCATGATCTGGCATGTTAAGACACTGTATTCATAATAATTTAGACCATAGGAAAGAGAATACCTATCAGGCCTGCACGGATGCAGTCCAGTAACGAAATTGTAAGCTGCATGAAGAGAAGTATCGGTCATCCAGTGAAGGTATGCAATCACACAAGCTGGTGATCGATCAAACCCAGTTGTGCAAGTGACATAAACACGATGGTTCTTCTTAAGGAGACGTAGTAGAAGACCCACACAAAAGGGAAGTTTCTTCCTCAAGTCAAAAGAATCAGCATCCCTGAAATAAGGGAAAAAATCAGAGACATATGAATGAAGTATTGTGAAGCCAATTAGGAGCCTGGGTTTTGAACGCATAGGTTGTTGGATTCAATCCCAATGATGAGGAAATAGAAAGTATTCAAGTACCAAAATACTCGGTTAAAAACTAAGAAACAGACTCGGACATTTAGCAATCCCTTGAATTATTTTATTGTTTATGCAGTTTAAATTAGATGACATGTTAAAATGAATATTAACCAGAAAGAAGATTATAAAGCAGCTGTGTTGCATGGGTTTCTCCTTCAGAGATCCAAATAGTCCTTACCTTATTGGGCAGTTAATCATTAAGACATTATACTTTTGGCATGACTCGTTGATAGAATTCAAGTCAACTCCCCAGTTTGAAGCTTCAATTGTACTCTGGAAATTCAGCACAGCAGTGACTCCCTATAGTCCAGATCATTCAGAATGACTTAGGAGGATATTCGAACAGGACATGGCAAAACATACCAAAATTCTTGCAGTGATAACGCCCAAACGGGAAAAAGGGATTTTCACGTAACCGTGTCTGAAAAAATTCAACAAAAAAAAAAGAAAAAGCTTATTCCTGATGCATGCCTTGCAATAAGTCTACCGTTGAAGAATTTCAGCAATACCCTTAAAAACATTCGACCGGACCATAAGTGTCATAATATGCTTAGACATTGGACAAAATCATGGTACTATCTTTCCGGTATTATAGCAATCATGGTAATTGGGAATGTCAAACTCCTTTTGGATATTTAACACATTCATCACAAAATCAAAGGGGAGTGTGAAACTAAAATAAAAATGAAAGCATGAGATCTCTTACCGCAGTGTTAGATAATTTCTCTACATCTCCTTCAGTTTGAATACAGGATCCCACATAAATTTGCTCCGTGACCTATTCCGGTTAAGGAGAAGTAACAGTGAATGATGTCACATATTTCTGAAAAGCTCAAAAGCAACTGCAAGTTACATTTGCAATTTTCGTCCAACGTGATCACACTATATCAAGACCAAGAGTTCGAATTGTATTAGATTGGTGAAGTAGTAGTTTCTAACTTATCATCAGGTGAACAAGAAAATTTAAACAGTATATATGAACTGAAATTGGTAGAGCAGATACCAGATTGGTTATTTTCTGACCTGCTAAGATAGTTCTTCCTAGTAAGACCATAGACCTGATAAATTATAAAATAAAAAGTAATATAGTTCCTAGTAAGACCATAGACCTGATAAATTATAAAATAATAAGTAATAAAAACTCACGGCGCTCATTCTAGGATCAAAGGGCTCCTTTTTAAAATCTTTTATCATAACTTGGAGAAAATAGATATCAGAATCTTTAAATTGCAGTTGATAATAATCAAGCTCAGAGTGTGAGCACACCTTATTGTAGAGCATACCCAGAGAGTGATTATAATAGAGCTCCTCCTTGGAACGATCTAATGCCTTTGCATACTCTTCCAATGGGAAGTTGCCATGTGTCCATTCAGTATTTTCAGGTACTTCTTCCGTGAAAATGGCTATGAGAGGACTAAAAGATAGAGCGGCACCAGCAGTGTCTTTAAGCAATTGTGGCTGGTTATTATTTTTCTGATCTAAAAATTTCCACCCTTTTGTATTCAAAAACTTTGGGCAAAACACAGCAAACCCTGAGTTTCCATTGCTCTGTCCATGTTCCGGCAAATGTATTCCCCGTACACTTCTATTCCAAGTGGCGATAGGAACACGACCTCGATTGAAAAAAACATCAAGATCATTCATACCATAGAGTTGGTGGACAGGAAAAGGGGAGAACGGCCTCTCCAGAACAAGGCTAAAATGACCTGATTTTTCTTTTGCAAGACTCCTGCGCATACCGAGAAAATGGGGTAAATCGATAAACATGATGCTCAATCATGAATTATCCATAGAGATTTGCTAAACATTTTAACGACCGCACGAGCTAGAAGATTTGGTGTCAACAACAGTTTGTACTGGGAATCGGCAAACAAAATTGAGTACTCATACTTTGCATCATGGAAGTCCTTGATCTCGATAAGCCTGCCACTAGATGATTCACTTGCCTTCTTCAATGTGTCGCCCACCATAATTATTCTCGACTTCTCAGCATTTCCCTACACTATCATTTGGAATTAAGTATCAATACCAACTTAAGATCATCCTCGTAGCTCAAATGAAAAATGTAATAAAGCTCAAATGAAAAATGTAATAAGCATGTCATCCAAATAAATCATAAGTTAAAGCACAGATCTCCATCAAACTTCAGTACTGTACAAACTAAATCACTGGACAAACGAGCCCATAAAAGCCAACCAAAAATCAATTTAGCTAACAGATAGATCATCACAGATATAAAGCTTAAAAATTAGCATAACCAAAACGAAAGACATTACCCCCTTCTGAAGCGCATGCACGAGAACTTTTCCATCAGCAGACAGTGCAAAACGGATGCCGAGTGGTTTATCCAGCGTCACCATATACTCGTTCAGATTCATCTTGAGCTCGCTCGATGACATCGCAAAAACTCTAGCATTTCTGTTTGCCGAGCACGGCCTCTTCTCCCTCCCTACTCGATCGTACAAATCAAAATATCTTCCCGAAAACGACGGCCGAATCGCCGCTGCATTGGCCCTGTTCGTCTTCTTCACAAATGAACATAAGCTGGCGCCGCACGTTGATCGATCGAATCCTACGAAATTCGCGAACAGCATAGAATGCATCTCGAAATTGCTCAAAGCAATAGCAAAACTTAGATCCAGCGGTCCGACCAAGGCTCGCCAATCAGATCAAATACAGCAGCACATTATCCGAGGAACTACAATTCGAATCACGCATAGTAAATTGTGCACAAATCTCTGAAGAGAGATTTAGAGATTTTATTTCTCGGCATATGCGGGGAGCAACGGAAAAATGAAAGAAAGATGGCGATGAATGGCCGAGTGATCAGAATAGGATAATTGATAATTCAGAAGTGGCGCCTTTCAATTGTACGTGGATTTATTTGCTTCATTCTGATTGGGTCTGGTATTCTGGATAATTTAGCACGAAAGTTGTATGAGTAAAATGAAAATTATTCGATGATTTGTCATAAAATTATTATTTTACTTTTTTGTAATTTTAAAAAAGATTAACTAACACACAACCGGATTGCGTGAGGGGAAAAAAAATGACGTATGATCTCTCTTTATTATTTAACTAGAGTATGCCCGTACCTATAGGCTCCGTTTAGTAGTAGGGATGAATGGGATATAAGAGGATGAGATTTAGTTGAATGAGAAAATATATTCTGCGTTTAGTACGCAGGATTATTTAGGATTTTAGGGGTTTAGGATATGGTGGAATTTTGAAATCTCATTTTTAATAATGAGGATAAATTGCCACCAAGCTATCGAAGTAACATCTTAGCTGTTGAATATTTATGCAAAAGGCCAGAGTTGCGACATAGTATATCGCCCATAATTCAGCCGAATCCACCAAGCACACCCCTAGTCATACACTGAAACCAACCGTCCATGAACCATTGGCATGCCGCAGGACCCCTCCACACGCAGCCATCCTTGTTGAACGACAGACTGCCGCATCTACCCATAGAGTTGCATTTCAATATTTGACTGGCCCTCGGAAGGAACAGATTACAGGATGCATCTCCGTAGCTTCATCTTGTTCTTTTCCTTTTGTAGTACACGCTGAGTTTCTTGGAAATGAGCCTGTATAGAAAACGATAAACTGCGATTAGAAAGTGATTTAGCTTCAAAGACTTCCTCATTCCTGGCTGTCCACAACTTCCAGCATGTTGTAGCGAACAGGCGAGAAATTTTATGGTCCAGAATGTTAGTACCAGATTAATGATGTTAGGTCCAGGATGATAATCCTAACCATTCGTGTTGTAAATCAATGGTCAGGATTACCATCCTGGACTTAACATCATTAATTTGGTCCTAACGTTCTGGACTGGAAAATTACTCGCGAACAGACTGCACCAATCCTGCGTATTCTTAGCACAAGATATGTTATCGAGATTCGAGAATCCAGACATCAAGTATTGAAATGCTAAAGAATAGGCTAGGTAATGGAAGGCTAGAATACAACCATGTCTCCCGGCTTCTAGTGCAATCACGCGGAATGTGCATGATTGTTTCATTGGCCGGATATTGGAGACAAGCCGGGGATGATGTTAATCCCCATCGCGCCCTTAGACTGTTTGTCCATAGAGCCCCATTTAAGGCTCTCTAGATGAAGATCTTGACAGATTCCTGGGTTTGAAGCTCTCAGATTTGATTCCAGGATATATGTGACCTTCCGTCCTAATAGTTGGACACCAGGTCCAATGCCGAGGCACACTTGAATTGGCCATTTAATGTGTGCGTCCATGAGCGAATGTCTGATCCCGAGAAGATATGGGGTACTGGTAATGTAAGGATTGCATCAGTAATAGAAGCTGGCAGCCACATATCCAGCTTCTCTTCATCCCAGCCACCTGAAGATAAACAGAAGTTTGAAACCTTGCTCTCAACATCAGAGATTTTTAGTGGTTTTTCAGCAAGTACTGATAACGGATGAGTGAAGGGAAACCAGGTGTCTTGCCAAAAGGACACAGAGTTTCCATCACCAATCACCCAACGTGTGCCTTCCTGTACCAAGTGAGCATTTTTGCAGATTTGTTTCCACAGAGCTGAGCCTTGTGGGTAACCAATTTGATACATGGGAGGAAGATCCGAGGTGTTGTACTTAGCCATGAATAATCTCACCCAAAGCTTGTCCTGAGAAGTAGAAAAGTCTCATGCCAGTTTTAACATGAACACCTGGTTTTTGTGGCGCATACTTATAAGCCCGAGGCCTCCATTTTCTTTCCCGTGAATATTCTCCGCCAAGCAACCAATGGCTGATTTGGCTGATCTTGTGTGCCTCCCCAAACAAAGTCTTGAATGACCTTATCCATCTCATCACATGTTGCTAGAGGCAGAGCTGCTGATTGCATAGGATATAGAGGTATTGAGCTTAGTACAGATCTGCTAAGAACCAGACGACCCGCCATGGATATGTTTCTGGCCTTCCATCCATTTCTTTCTTACGCATTTTCACCAAATGTGTAGCATGTGTCCTTTGTGATACGTCTATGAATGAGAGGTACACCAAGGTAAGAACCTAGGTTGTCTACTCGCTTGATCCCCAGGACATTTTCAATATCCGCAGAAGTTTCCAAAGGAATATTTGGAGAGACCCACAATACTAATTTGGATGAGTTTACTGTCTGGCCAGAATGTGTAGAGAAAACCTGGAGGATTTCCTTTATCACCAAGGCTTGATCTTTTGTAGCTTCGGCAAAAAGAATCAAGTCATCCGCGAACATAAGATGCGATAATTTGAATCGCTGCCTTCCAAAAGTTAGTGGTTTCCAAATCTTATCCCTCAACGCTGCTTCAATTATGTGACCTAACCTTTCCATGCTGAGAACGAATAAATATGGTGAGATTGGGTCTCCTTGACGTACCTCATTTTTAGGGGAGAAAATGGGGCCTCGAAGACCTTCCCATTGTACTTGAGTTGAGCTAGAGGTGAGGGAGGACTCCCATAGTACTTTGTATGTTGTTCTACTGCATGCATACAGTACATTGGCACCAAACACTCGTTCATAAATCCTGCGGAAGCTTGAAGTAGCCCGTGAACTTTCAAGTAGAGCCAAATTTGCATCTGAATTTTTTCAAGTGTTCCCTTTGATGTTAGGTGCAATCTCTATTCAAGAAGGTAGTCGCCTAGGCCACTTAGGCGTCGCCTAATCGCTGGAATGTCGCCCTTCGCCTTGCCTGAATTCTCGCTTAGGCCACTCATAAGCTCGCTTAGGCGGGCGGCTTGGCCACATAGGCACTGGACAGCCCTTGGCTGCTTAGGGTCTGATTAGCACTTTCTCGAATACTGGGTGTAATTGATTGAAAACTCTATGATTTTTGCTTCTCTAGATGAACCAACATGTGGTCTGCGTGAGTAAGCTCAGGCCAAATTGGATGAATCTAGTCATGTACATTATCTCAAAATATGCATTCCCGACTAATATGATGTTGCACTGAGGCCAAAGGCTCCTCTGTATTAGGTCTGATCAAGCGCACTTGTTGTAGCTTGAACTCGGGACTTATTAATCAGGAGTTTACCTAATTGACATCAATCGGTCTTAGTTTAATGAATGCAACACGAGAACATCCCTAGGCGTCATCAATCTCAGTACTACTCTAGAAGCATTCTTAACTTTGGAGTTCTGCTCAGATATGATGCATTAGTGCTAGTATGACCGCTCCCAATTTAGAACATAGGTTCGCTATCATTATGTCGAAATTGCGAATAGAAGTAGAGAACCAGGCTATTTTGCACAACCCATTTGTGCACAACCCATACATATCACTACCCGTTGTCAAAATTGGTTGCACCATTAGAAAGGTCATGCATAGGGATCATATGCTCAAGTTTTGGTGATATTCCGACGACTTTATCACCGGTTAATTTAATTTCATATTTTTCCCTTAAGTTAGGTAGTCCTTAATTGGGTTTTAGAAATTCTCGGCGACAAAATCGCCGGGAACGTGCGGGAACATAGAACTTTTGATCTCCTACGCTTGACTTTTCTAATGGTACAACTAATTTTGATAACAGATAACGGTATCTATGGGTTGTGCACGGATTGTGGCAAAAGAGCCTAACCCTAAAAGTAGATATTTATCGGCTCCTATACAAATATCATCGGAGCACTCGTTTAAAACGTCAATATGGGCCACCTATGCGTTGTACGATGTCATATGAGCCATCCAACAACTTTTAAAACATTGACGTGGGGTCTGGTTTAGGGTTTGGTTTGAGTATTGGTATAGCAAGCTAGCTATGTTACTATGTGTATATTGTGAGGAGGAAACAATAGATCACTTTTTTGTATGTGAGAATGCAAAAAAGACATGGGTAAATATATATTATTGGTTTGGTATAATTCAGCCCCTTAGAGGATAATGTTCACCAAGCAGCCTAAATCAAATTAACAACTTAAACAGTGAGGTCTGCAACAATATACACCACCATATACACATTGCTTCACGGTTCACATAGATTTCATCCTCAACAAGTCTACTCTTTACACTCCGTTCCGGCTCAGTAAAGAAACTTCAGCTTTTGACATATCCTTTGAAGAACTGCCGTCTTTGATCTCTGTAGATATTTGCAATCTTCTCTTCTGCACAACATCATGGATCATCGGATAGAACTCGACCTGCATAGCCCTATACACGTAGAAAGGCAGCAAACTGGAGACGACGACGACGAGTGTTGCAAGCCAATAGAAAGGGCTCGGTGCACATGCTTCCACGAAAACCTGGTACGCTGTTGCCGTCGTCGGTCTAGTCGGCGAGATAGCACCATAAACTACTAAAAACAGGTACCAGAATGCAATGCTTCCTCCGATGACAACATGCTGGATCCAAGTGAAGTAGTTTACAGAGAGTGCCATTTGGCAGTTTACAGTCCAGACGACACAAGTATACATCATAACACCAAGAATCTCGAAATCAACTACTTGGCCGTCTTTACGGAAGGCTTGAAGGTGAACAGATGTGGTTGTGAAGAAGAAGATGATCATGGAACTGATAAGGCCGTTAAGCATCCAGCCGAGTATACGAGGCCAACTGAAGAGGTCATTACGAACTCCCTCTTGATACAACTCGGGATACTGTACAAAAAAGAGGCAACCCCAGTTATGCTATGAAACAATAAAGCAGAGGGTGGAAAGACCGACTACTCATTAGTAGTGAAATCTTATCCGTCTCCCGACTAAATGATTATGGTTCAGACCGAGAATTCGTACTGTTGGATTAAATTGATGCTAACAATAAATGATACCAATCTAATGGTCAAGATTCTCAGCCTGGGCCATAATCATTTAGTCGGGACAGCAGAGTCGGGAGTAGGAGAAGATCTCTCCTAATTAGTACACTTCTTACACAATACTAACTACATAAATCTCTCACTTGACGTATAATAGAATGGTACATAATCCAGAAGTGCTGAAGTTTGGAATATTTCTGACAAAGAATTTACCTTCAGACAAAATCGTGCTGATACATCTTGGTCAAAGACACCAAGAGCAATCACCGGGAGAGATGTAAAAAACACATTGTAGGATGACATATACCAATCATTATAAGCAGGTTGGCCAGAGAATGAAGCATGGGATTCAAACCAGAAAAGGGTGAAACCAAATGTAAGGTTCTTGTAAAAGAAATAGCACATCTGCACCCACAGACAGCAACAACTTTTTGTATGTCAAATTCTAATATACTAAAGTACTTGAACTGAAAATTAGCGGAATAGTTACGGCACCATACCATCATGGATATCCGCCTGTAGCACCAGTGGCCATGAACCAACAGAAGGCGTTCAAGAAACCGGAACTGTGCTATGGAAAAGTCACTTGACATAGAGGCCTAAATACAGTACAGAAAAAAAAATCCATGTTGAAAGATACAAAGTAATTAAATGTACATAATTGATATAATCAAACACTATATTTCAGAACATTTCTTCCTTCATGATATTGATAGCTCTTTTCCTTGGACTTGGACTACAAGTTATGGAATCCCAAAGAACCACGTGAGGATACCAATGATAATAAAAATAAGGCAAGATTACCTGCATCCCTTCAACACCGCTTATGCCAACTCCAACATCAGCTTCTTGAAGCATTCCTACATCATTTGCCCCATCTCCAATAGCTAACGTTGTCTTACCCGTACCCTTCTTAACCAATCTTGTAACCTGAATATCTTCAAAATTGCCATTGCATTATTCCAGTCCAAATATTTTATAAAAAATCAACAAGATCGATGCAAATTACAAGAATATACAAATATGGATAGGAAGCAATAATAGCGCGTACAAGAGCTTTTTGTTTAGGTGTGGACCGACAGCATATAACAGATGAACAACTAGTCGCAAGATCCAGAAACAACCCCTCCAGATTCGCGGTCAGAGCAAAAGACAATGACTGGCCATCAATTATGAAACCAAAGGAAACAGAGTTGCCTTCGGAAGAGCTTAGTTTCAATTTTCCTTCTCTCAGCTGATTTAAAATGCTCGTGTGCGCTGCCTAACAAAGACAGATACATTAGAAAGGCGTATTCTATTCTAGAGTAGTAAAGAATATATAGAATTACTACCTTTGAAACTGCCTCCTTGTCCCCTTTCTTTTGTAGAGCACCAATTTCTGGAGAATCTAAAGTAACTAAAATTAGCTCCATGTTCTCTCTCAGCAAGCTACAAGCATACCTAAGAAAGAAGTTGGTATAATAATCATTTTAGGTCGCCTTATCAAATTGTAGCTGTTGCAACGAAAAATAGCAACTATGGAAAGATCAAATGTAAAAGAAAGAACGGAAACAAGCAGCAAATCTGGCATGCAACCCAAGTGGTGGGTTTAATCTTACCCGATATTTATTGCTGTCTCCATCTTATCACCTGTTATAACCCAGATTTTGATTCCAGCATCTTCAAGTTTCCTGATGCATTCAGGAACCTGCAACTCAGGCAAGAAGAAAGAGTGACAAAAGGATACAACAAGAAGCCTTGATGTACTTCATCCTAAATGAAATAAAATGATACAAAAAGATGAATGCAAGTGCAAGTGCAATATTGACCCCCTTTTGCAGTTTGTCCTCAACAGCTGTGGCACCAAGAAGAAGCAAGTCCCTTTCTATTTTTTCAGCAGCTGCCTCCACCAATGCATCTCTATCAGCAGTTACAGAAGTCCGAGCCTGCAGAAACTCCTCTTCCCATGACCTGAACTCACCTTCACTAAGCTCACGGTATGCGATAACTAAAGTGCGTAAGCCTGATTCAGCATATCCCTTGATGTGCTCCATTGTTGCATCAACATAATCTTTTTCTTCCTCTGAAAGCCGCTCAAACATTACACTGCATAGTATAGGAATAAAGAACAAGATAAAGAAAGTAAAGAAAATAAACTCAATCAAAAACAAGATAACAACTGACAAGGGCTTCATCTGGCACTCAAGAGACAAACCTGTCCGCGCCTTTGCACAGGAGCAATAACTGATTTTTGGCATTTTTTACAATAACAGACATCCTCTTCCGAGCACTGCTGAACTCCAACACATGAAGAAGTTCATACGGACTGCACAGTTAAAGGATATTAAACTACCTTCCCCACTTCATTAAGAATGTCCAGGATTTTATATATGCTACTAAATATAAGTTTTAGAAAGCATGAAGATTCGAAGTGTCAGCACCTTTCAATTTTCCTACCACTCTCATGATCTCTTTCATGCAGGGAGATGCTAGTTTGAGTTCTCTCAAAGAATTCAAATCCCAACTCCCTTGCTGCAATGACAAAAGCAGCTTCATCTGGTGACTCAGCTTCGTAGGAAATTTTACCCGTATCTCGATTAACCTCAGGAATGACTGTATGGCACAGCGCCAGAACTTGGAAGAACGTTTGAATTGTACCTCCATGAGCCTCATATACCCAACGGCCATTCATAAGCCGCTCATCATTGAAGTTGAAACCTTTAATTGATATTCCCGAAGCCAGATCAACATTTACCATCTCTGTATCAGATGAAGAAACTCCACTGTCTTGGTTTGACTCTTCTTTTCTCTTTGCAATTGCTCTCTCCACTTCTGTCAAACCACGGCCATAAGCTACTCCAGCTATCGAGCATTTGACAAAATCCATCGAGTTGGACGTCAGAGTACCGGTTTTATCAGAAAGAATAGTAGCTATCTGTCCAAGTTCTTCATTCAAATTTGAAATCCTTGCATGTGCTGGCTTATCCGTTTCATCATGATACATATCTCTGTCTTGATTGATAAACATACTTTGTAGGACTTTTACTACCTCGATTGACACGTAAAGAGATATAGGAATAAGATATCCATAAAGCATAAGCCCCGTCAAGGAATGGAAAAAAGCAGCTAATGCAGATCTTTTTGGATCAAAAAACACTGTTGTATTTTCTGGTTGGAGATACCACCTTTTCAACTGCCCATTGTCGATGTCATTCTTAGTACTGATCCCAAAAAATATGGACCCAGTACACGAAACAGATATTAGTATAACAAAGAGAACATATATTATCTTATCCATCCTTCTCTCAATCTTACTTCTCTTTGAAGGAGGATCAGTAGCATTCTGCATAACTTTAGTGTCGTGTCCAGTGAAAACAACGACACCATATGCGAACTCGGTATTCCGTAACTTAGAATCTCTCAGTAGAAGCTGTTGTGGAGAAAGGGGACACTGGTGTTCATCATAGGACAGAGTTCCGATGAAGGAGTAAAGATCCTCATTTGGGTCCTCACATTTGATAAGTGCCCTGAAATTGTGGAAAGAACTATCCTCATGGAGGGAGGTAGCTGTTGCATCTAAAGCATGCTTCACCTTTAGATTGGTTTCTCCATCAAGATTTGAAGTCTCGACGTAACAAATTCCATCCTCAAAGCTTGATGAAAGGAGAATCAAATCCGCAGGAAAGTATTCATCCTTATAAACTTTTATAAGATCGCCAACTCTTACCTTCTTCCATCTGGTATCTTGGAAGTCATGATTTCTATTAAAAACTTTAACCTTTCGATTATTGGCTTCTATATCCTGAAAGAACATCTCATCTTAGACTTCAGTACTTGGATAAGTTGAATCTAAAATATTAGACGAAAGTATGAAAGACCAATATAGTCTCTACAATAAGAGTGTAAATGAGATTCTCATCCGGAAACATAATCAACAAATAAAAAATTCGGAGAACTCTAATTTGAAACAATATGTAGTCGAAAACCAACAACGTTAACTCAAAAAATCTCAGATAAAAGGCCAAGCTACACCATAATCAAATATATCAGAAAGAAAAAACCCGAGAGACACATAAAAATCAACGAGAGCATGCCAAAAGTCAAAAGAACGTTAAAAAAACAAGCATATGCACCTGCTTCCGACGCCTCCAGTCTTCGACTCCTTCCTTGGCCATTGTTCCCCCAATTACCACAATCAACGGATACAAAATACTAGCTGCATTGTACGGTGCCAGTGGGCTAAAAGATACAAAGGCTACCACGAGAAAATATATGTTTGCAACCCTCCTAAACTGCTCGAACAAAGACTTGGGAATAAAATTAACAGCATTATACTTTGTAGTAGAAACGTAATTATCCCTGTATCTTAGTATAAGCTGTTCATCATTATCCGGTTCATTACAGTATACGACCCTCGAATAACCCCTCTGACCAATTTGTCCGTGTCCATCTCCAAACGAAGACTTGAAACAAGAAAATGAATATAGCTTACTAAAACGAATCCCTCTTCTGTTACGACCAGCCATTTCCCTTCTGCCCCTGCAATTCCAGAATCATATGCCCCTCACACCGACACACCCAAATGCCCGATAAACTCAAATCACCGGTCAGAACAGTTACAGACCAGATACTTAACAGCGATACAGCAGGTCGCACTATCCACATTAACAGCAGCAACAGAAATTGACAAAAAAAAAGTCAACCTCCATTCATGAGCTGCTGAAGAAATATGAATATGAGAAAAGACAAAGAAAAACCTGTGCAATTTCAGACAGCGAAACAGCTTGGCTGATCGGTGAATACTTAAAACAAGCCTTACAATTTACAAACACTCCCAGAAAATCCTTTTCTTGGCCAACAAGTTCCCAGATATTTCTTGCTTCACAATGGGTTTACAAAAACAGTATATATGAACACAGCTGCGTGTGAACAAATTTAAAAAGTGTGCCATAAAGAGAAGATACCAACTCCTGTCCTGTTTGCCTGAGTATGACAAATCGTGAAACCGTGGGTGTTTGCAGAAGAGTAAGCAAGCTGCTTTTTTGGGGTTGGGGGCAAACTGATGATTGCGACGGGTTTTATGATCTCTACCGTTTCAACGGACACGGAAGCACTCGGAGAGGGAACAACGTATAGTTTTTTTCGCGGAAATTAATATAAATCTACCTATATACCCAATAAATTTGTATCTGCAATTACCCGTGTGGTTTAAATTAAATAAGAATAAAGAATATGAGGACTAATCTCATTAAAATTTTAAACACAACATCAAAGAGGAGTTGACATAGTGATTCTGAGATTGAGAATTGCACTTAAAGGTTCTGGGTTCAAATTCTCTCATAAATCTGTCACATATGGCTACGTACAACTAGGTAAAAATTATGAAAACCTCGGAAACAATCCCAACATACCCAGTAAAATCCCACCCTTAGGCAGGGTCTGGGGAGGGTAGGATGTACACAATCATACCTCCACCCCACAACAGGATGGAGAGATTGTTTCCGTGGAGACCACCAACTCGAAAATAATAATAATAATAATAATAATAAAGTATAAACATAATAAAATACTAAATAGGAGAAATCAAGTAAAACTGCAATACCTACTTACCCCAACCATGCCCTTCGTGCATACCGAAATAGATGGGGACTATGCAACCTTATGTATCTTTAGCCGTAATATGACGTCTCCAACTTGTCCTATCAGAGATCATGTCCTCGGAGAGGTTTAAACCTACTAGATCTAACCGAATCTGCTCGTCCCATGTTCTCTTAGGTCTCCCTCGTCCTCGTCGGCCTTCGATTTGTAGTCCTTCAACTCTTCTGACCGGATCGTCCAAACTCCTTCTGCGTACATGTCCAAACCATCGCAACCTTCCTTCCCTCAATTTGGCACTTATAGATGCGACCCCTAGTGTATTTCTAAATACTCCATTTGGGATCTTAT
>JAOYMZ010000026.1:1022254-1033964 GCA_025802335.1 Pinguicula primuliflora | reverse complement strand
ACGATCAGGAAGGCGATCGGTGCAGTAAAAGATCAGACGAGCATAAGTTTGGCCAAAGTAACTGGAACTGCTGCTCCTGATCTTGAGGTATTGGTTGTAAAAGCCACAAGCCATGATAATGACCCTGCAGATGAAAAGTATGTGAGGGAGATATCGAATATGATCTCTCATTCAAGTGGGTATCTCAGTGCAAGTGTTTATGCTATTTCAAAGAGGTTGAGCAGAACCCATGATTGGATAGTGGCTTTGAAAGCTCTGATGCTTGTGCATAAGCTGCTGAATGATGGGATTCCTACTTTTGCGCAAGCATTGATGGTTTCTAGTAGGAGGGGGGAAAGGATTCTAAATATGTCAAATTTTCGGGACGATGCTCACTCCAATTCGTGGGATCAATCAGGATTTGTCAAAGTATATGCGTTGTATCTGGATCAAAAGCTTGAGTTAATTGTCTTCCAGAGAAAACTTAGTGATGGGGATGATGGGAAAGATATGTATGAAGGAGGATATTGCCAGATAAGAGAGCCGGGTTATGGGATGGATAGGAGAGCAAGATCATATGGAGATTTGAATGGATCAAGAAGGAAGGGAAATGTAGTGACTCCTATCAGGGAGTTGGCTCCTGAAAAAGTTCTGGAGAGATTGGACCAGTTGCTTAAGCTTCTTGGTTGCTTATTAGCTTCCAAACCAAGAGGGTCCGCGAACAACACTAGGATGGTGCTCATGGCTGTTCACTTGCTTGTGAAGGATAGTCTGAGGCTGCATGCTGATATATCTGACATTTTAAAATACTTGCTTGATTGTTTCTTGGAGCTCGAGTACGCTTATTGTGTCGTGGCTTTCGATGCGTATCTAGATGCAGCAAAAAAGATTGATGATCTCTGTGTTTTCTATAGTTGGTGGAAGGATACAGGAGCAATGGGATTCTTTGAAGTCCCAGAAGTGCAGAGAATTAGTGATAAGCTTTTGGGAGATCTTGAAGCACTCTTAAGGGAGAAGAGGGGCAGGCTCAAGAGTCCCAAAGATTGGACCACAACATTCTCCGAAGACGAGAAAGAACATAACATGAATGAAGTTACTGATGACTTAGTGAATCTAAAAGATGATGCAATGTCAGCAGATCAAGAAGGTAACAAAATGGCATTGGCTTTGTTTACTGCACCCGGTTCTCTCAACGGAACCGAGTGGACGGAGTTCTCTACAGATGGAGATCCCAAAGTAACTTCAGCCTGGGAGAATCCTGCTGCTGATAGTAGCAGCAGAGAGAACTGGGAACTAGCCTTGGTGGAATCAGCAAGCCATTTATCTAAGCAGAAAACTGATTTAGCCGGTGGCTTTGACCCATTGTTGTTAAATGGAATGTATGATCAGGGAAGCGTTAACCGGCACGTAAATAACTCGAATCTGATCAATGGAAGTGCAAGCAGTGTGGCATTACCTGGACCAACAAGAACTACCGGCCAAATCCTTGCTTTACCTGCACCAGATGGAACAGTTCAACATATGGGGCAACATGATCCTTTCGCAGCCTCTCTCTGTGTTCCTCCGCCGGCTTACGTTCAAATAGCCGACATGGAAAGGAAACAACAGCTACTCTCACAGGAGCAACAACTTTGGCAGCAATATGCAAGTAATGGAATGCAAGGACAACTGACCATGGCTAAGATTGTTGGCTCTAGAAGCTACTGCGACCCTGGTTTGCCTCAAGGTGGACCACAGGTTACTGGTTTTGGACAGCCTGGGGGTTATTACTATGTGTAGACTATAGTTTCGAGTTAAACTGCCCCCAAAGTACATGGCATTCGGCTTGGTGTGCTGATATGTTGCTGTTCTTTCATAGGGTGAACATTTTTTTGAGCAGGTGATGTATATATACATATGCGTTAATCTTGCAGGTTGATGCATTTTTCACACCACTCAACAAAAGTTCACCACATTTGAGGACACTGTTAAAAAGGAACCGCTCAAGAGTGTATAAGCCCACGCCTATGCGCTAGACTGACCCTAACCGCCCAACACTTACTACTATGTAATGCTTCGCGGGTCAAATCCCGCCATATCCCTTCATTTTTAATTGGATTGATCTTAGCCGTCACATACCGATCCGACGGCCAAGAAAATAATTCGGCACCATAAGCGATTTTTCGGCACCATTTGTTCGGTAGCTGAAAAAAATTGCTCTCCAACCTAATGGTTAAAAGTAAGATCAACATGAATACACAATAAAATAGCCTAATACATCCAAACAAGGCAAAAACAAATCAATAACCCATCGTCTCATACAATCAACACGAATATAAAGAAAATACATATACATAGAGATCATCCATCATCTGTTTTAATCTATACAACAAAGTCTACACCACCAGGCCAACGACCGTCAAAGCCAACAAGACCAATGGAGAAGTCACCGTTACCATCCCTGCGGCTGCAGCGCTCGGAGATGGAGGTGTGCTATTATTCCCAGACGCATACGACGGCGATGGAGGCAATTCCGGTGCCGCCACGGAGGCCGGTGAAGGAGGAGTTACACTGCTGGCAGGGGAAGGAACAGGCACGGCTCCAGGTGCAAGCGTTGGTGATGGTGATATTGGAGCAGGAGCAGGGGAAGGGGCAGGGGCAGATGAGACAACCTCAGTGACATTGATAGCCAGTTTTTGTCCGAAGAAACAGTGTCGGTCGAATGTGCATATGAAGTAATGCTGGCCGGCCATGTTTAGAGTTATAGGGGTTGGGCCGACGGTAGACAGTAGAATTGGATCTGTTGAGTTGCAGTTGCCGAAAGCCTGCCTGGTCACCATGGAGACATCGTGGAAGCCCGAAGGATAGTTGAACACTGCAAAAATTGGAACAGATGTTAAGACATCAATCACGGTACAAAAAATGTAACTTGAGCCAAATTTTAACATACTGCATCATGAGTTCAGTTTGGGGCTGTACACGAACAGAACTTAAGCGAATTTTCGAGCTCGGTTCGCGAGCTAAGTAGAGATCTATGTTCGAGCTCGGTTCGGTACCGTTGGCCAGCCGCTCGATGATATGAATTGGTGTTTTGTTCATGTACAACCTAGTTAAGTTGCAGCCTAATATAGGTTATTACAAACAGAGATTAAAGACGGTAAAGTTGCTTCAGTTGTCATGAACATGAATACTACTGCCAAAATCATTGATGCTCCACTTCCATATCAACATGAATTGTTTCCTCTGCGATCGCATTGTGTAAGGGTACCAAATAAATTAAGGGTCTATGAGATTTTCCCAGATTAAATGTGTAGTTACCTAAAACATCTCCCACTCTGAAAACATGTCGAGAAGCCCAGTCGGTGTACGCTGCGGGGCCGTTAGTTGGCACCCTCCATCCCAATCCGTCTCCGACGATATAGGTGGCCGCCGCCGCGTTTCCCACGAGCACCGCCACCGTAAAGACAACCCAATAAATCCCACGATTGAACGCCATTAAGCTTCTGGTGTTCTCTGTTGTTTTCAAAAGTTGGGACTTATTCGACGATGGGAGGTGGCGGGTTGCTAGTTTGTTTCAACTGACTAACGTCAACAAAACTTGTACGTGCATATATATGCGTGTCTGGCGATTGGGATAGACACAGAGAGTGGTTATATAGAGATCGGTGGGATAAAGATAGAAATCTTGGAAATGTTCCACGGAGAGAGAAAAGAGTGAGTTTGGAGGACTTTTGTTTGTAATTGACTGAAACGGTCATTTTCGGAATTTTGGTTACATGTAGAGAATCGGTGGGATAAAGATAGAAATCTTGAAATTTTGTTTGTAACTTAGAGATATATAGATATACACAGTAATTATTTGTATATAGACCTATATATAGATAGAAATTAGCGGGATATACTTATGGATATTTGTACATAATTGTATTTTATCTGTTTAGTTGATTTTTTATTTGTGTAGGCATTTATTTTATTTCGGATATATGTAGTGAATGATTGAAATACTTAATTTATTTCTACTATATTCGCTTTTTTTTATTATTATTATAATAATTATTATTATTATTACTATTATTATAAGATTATTATTACTATTACTATTATTAGTACTAGTATTATTAGGATTAAGATTATGATTATTTATTATTCTTATTTTTTATTTTATTTTATTTTTTCGAGCTGAGGGTTCTAATGGAAACAATCTCCCCATCCTGTTGAGGGGTGAGGGTATGATTGCTTACATCTTACTCTCCCCAGACTCTGCTTATGGGCGGGGTTTTTACTGGGTATGTTTGGTTTGGTTTGGTTTAATTGACTGAAACGGTCAAAGAGTGGTGTGATTCTGAAGGAAGATGATATGAGAAGTGAAAATTTGTGCATGAAAAGCACAGTAACACATTTGTCAACATACCATTGGTTATGGGGTGACCCCACAATTAATGTTCATCCTATAATATCTTGCCACGTATTTTTCTTGCTGTTTTCCTTACCAATTTTTCACTTGCCATATCATTTTCAGACTCTGAAAGTGATAATTGCACTCAAAAGTAATGCGTTCAAATTCTCTCAAAGACATGAACCTGTTATATGTGCGTTGCCAAATGTGGCTATTACAGTAGAACGTTGAATTTAACTAACTTGGTAGAATTCTCTACATTATAAAAAAAATGACTAGGGACTACTCTACCATTACAAAAAATGGAAAATTTGTATGATCCGATGCATCTAGTCCACAGGTGAAAAGTACTAGCACATCGTCCCACGCCTTGCCCGATTAAGCATCTGATTAGAAGCGTTTAAACATGTCCTGTTTTGATAGGTGGCACTACTGAAGTTTGCCAGGTAGCCGGGTGGATTACAAGTGTCAAATCTATGTACATATATAAAACTTGAGTCTTGACCCAGTAAAACTTTATTTCAAATACTGTGCATGTAAATAATCAGCTACCGCTGGATGGACAAGGTATAGAAAACTTATCATTCGTCTTCCTAAAACTTATGAGATCCAGCAAGTATAAAAAAAAATGAGGTCATCTTAAAAGCAACAGCAGTAATGATGCTGAGACTCCAAATAAACAGGATTCCAACCAGCTCCGAACTCCAACTCCCTGAAAATAGCAAAGAAATCATTCGTGAAATTATTTACTGGAGCACAGTTCTTCTGCATGTCGTATCAGCAATGACCAAATGAACACTCACACACTTATACATGCTATTACAATCAATGTTCGAGAAATCACTGGGCGTCCCTGGAGCATTTTACGGATTATTACACTTATACATGCTATTACACTAAATTGCAACCACTATTTCTCATAAGACAACAATGCCATTGTCATCTTGTTAATGCCTTCTGACTTTGTCTACAGTCTCCTGCTGTGATATCAGTTACTTTAATGTTTACAAAAGTTGTATGTAGCATACAAACTCTTAAATCGAAATAACGGTTTGTAATAAATAATAAATATTTAAATATCACAAAAAGTAGCTATACGCAAAGAAGTTCTCTTGTTCATGTCTTAAATTTCTGGTTCAATCTAGTGTTGTAATACCAACAGGAGAAATGAGGGGAGCAAATGGATGTACTTTTGATCAACGGTGAATCATTATCAATATGGTATACTAGCATTTATTATCAGAGCAAAGATTAAAAATCCAAATTATGAACAAACTATTAATCAGATCAAAGAGCAAATGTACCTTAATGGAGAGATGAGAAGCAGCAGCAGCAGACGAAGTTTTTAGGCCACGGAACCCAATATCATACGAGACACTCCCATTTGCTTTAAATAATCCGTAATATTTCTCAGAACCAGCTCCAGGTTTCAGGTTCTCATTAAACAAGGCAAAAATGTATGCTTTCAACACTGATTTTGGCCTCATTGGAGTACCTTTCCTTTTCGCCAGCCTTTTTCGAAGATTATAATGGTACGTCCTAGCATTGGTAGGTGTAGCAGCAGGCTCATTTTGGTCCCCATGAGAAGCCCAACCTGTCTCTGTGATTATAACTTCCATCTTCTTAACTCCTGCTTCTTCTAGTGCAGCATAAGCTGCATCAATCTGGGCATCAAGCAGGTTATCATAATGTAAATCTGTTTTCTCATCCTTGATCCCCTCATTTGGTTGAAAGAGGGCATAATTTATATCAATCTGATCAGGGTTGTAGGTGTAAGCCAGAAAGGGATAAGCATTCAAGCAGAAAGGGGATCCAATCCCCGAAAAGAACTCCAAAAGCGGTTTCATTAACTGAGCAACACCGTCTTTGAAAATACACGAAGACGGAGGAAATGAGTTCGTAAATACGGCCTGCGAATGAGCAGTCGTAATCTGAACTACATCATCAATTCCAAGCTTCTTGGTAGCATTATATATATTCTTGACAGCACCTAATAATGCTACACCAAGGTCATAATCACCTCCTCCAAGTACTTCATTTCCTACAGCAATACCAACAATGTGTGTATCCGGAAGGAATGCCTTCACATTATCCATGGTCCAATTCAGGGCATGGTCAGGATTAGCACTCATATCCTTAACATACTCATTTGGGAGCCCAATAACCAATTCAAGCCCAGTCCCTTTAAATGCATTGAGAACACTATGATCTGCATCAAATATTCTTACATTCTTGATCTTTGAAGCCTTCAGGAGCCTGACAACTTCATCCGGTGAAGGGATATTATTAGCTAACCTACCATAATTGATTCCATATGTTCCAGTAAATGCTTTTGCCCTAAATACTGAAAGAAGAGGATAAAAGGACATAAGAAAAGTGGTAAAACTTGGTATCTGCACTAACATCCTGCGCATGCTTAATCAAAATAAACTGCAGCTTCTCAAATAAGTGAATCTTATAGAAACCTTAACGCCTATATTTCATTCCATTTGTGTGTTTTCTGGGAAATCAAAGCATAATTTAATTCCAAACTTAATAATCTGACAACAATTTATAACAAGAGTTGAGGAAAAATATGGCGAACAATACATTCTACCCTGATCAGTGATCCCAACTCAAAAAAACACCTAAATAAGCTACTATTACTAGAGGGACCTTCAAAATCCCACCTCACAAGAATCCAATCTTCAACAAAATCAAAGACCATAAAAAAACGTGATGCGCAAGGAAAACAGAGAAGAAAGCAAAGAATCAAGCAAGCTGCCGTTACCATCAATTGCCAAAAAGAACAACAAAACAAGAAAGCGCAAAATCCTCATGGTCTCTGCAATCCCCTCCGATTCTCTCAAACTATATTCCTTAATACTTCCTATCAAAATATACCATCCGCAGCTCCTCACTTCCAAGGGAAAGCACACTTTTTTCTTGCAGCCCTCAATTTTATTTATCCATATCCATACAAAAAAGGAATCAATGGATTCTCCCACAATAAACGATCGTCCGGTTCCCCGTTGCGGCGGGAAGTCTGTGTTTCTCGATGCTTAGGCGGCGGTGCAAAAGGGTGCTTTTTCTCGTCAATTTACTCCAGCTTTTTTCCTGCGGCGGATTGACGGCTGAACTACTCACAAAACAACCAAAACGCATAAATTTCAGTTGATAAGGCGATCGGCCAATCGAGTGTGAGTGTGTGCACTTTTGACTTGTTTCGGGTGCGTCGTGTGTGTTCGCTTTTGGGTTCCTGCCGTGTGCCTTCGTTTTGAAATTTGAGAGGGTGATGGAGAAAGAGGAATTATATTCTACAAGGCGCCTGACACACTCGCAACCATGCGCGTGGCCTTAATCTCTGAACATTATTAATTCAATATATACCTAAAATCGAATATAGAGAATCAAGATGCAATTATTTTTAAATAGTTCTATAATTTAATTATCAATAATGTTAAATTAACATAATTTTGTATACATAATCCAATGCAATGGTGATATATAGGCTCTGTTTAGCGTTATCTTATAAGTCACATTATCAGTCAATTCTGTCTTATAAGTCAAATTGACAATATAAGTCTGTTACGTCCACCTTCTGCCTTATAAGGTGACTGATCTGAAAAGACATTATTTAAGTCTGATTAAAAAATAAGGTGACTTATAAGTCTTTCATTCCAATTTCATTCTTAACTTTATATACCTATATGTATCTACCATGAGTATATTATTTTTATTTTTCTAAATTTTATTGTTAATATTTAAAATAATAACTATTTATTTAAAGAATAAATTAGAATCATTAAAGCTAAAAATATTTTTATTTAATAATAATTGTGATATAGAATATTATTAAAAAATACAATAACAATATAAAATAATATCGTTTATGTCATTTTACGAAAATCTGTCACCATATTAGATAAATTTGTGAAAAAAGTGTAATCAAATCAGACCACCTTATCAGTCACCTCATCAGTTACCTTATCAGTCACCAGTCACCTTATCAGTTAAATTTGTTAAACACAACCAACGTATGATGCAAGACCAATCACACACAAAATAAATGTGTTAAACTTGAGAGCCCTAATTATAATAACAAGTGTTAACATCCATTGGTCATATATAATTATGTATGAAAAAATCATATATGTGTATCATTACTCTTTAATTATTGTTTATAATCAAAACAAGCGTCACACTCGCCTGATATATTTTAATCATTTACTCTCTCACAATTCTCCAATGTGGAAGAAGTCATGGTGGGTAAAGCCCGATTATACATTCATATAGAACTTTATCACATCCTCTCTACCCCAGTTTGGAGAACTTTTCAGTCTGCCAATTGCACGTAAGCCCTATTTGTTCTTTGTGTGATGTCTCTAATTGCACCATCCACCATATTTTCGTAACTTGAGCATACTCTTTTGATGTAGGCGTCTCTCGTTCGCTGTATTTCCGTTGAGTTTTATTTCAAATTTGTATGGACCAATCTTGTTAGCTATGTTATTCATGATGTTTGACAAAAGAGAAACAATAAGTTTCACATAGGGGAGATGTGGTCGGCAACCGTCAATTATGGAGGCAATTGTTTGCAAAATTATCAGGAGGTCGTGTGCATTTGCGTCTCAGAAGCTGCTTCATCATTACTCGACTATTATTATTTACTTGATTGCCTACCTCAAGCATCGTGAATTTGGTTTGATGCTTCCCTCTCACACACTGATCATGCGATAGGGGTGGGGTTATCGGTGGCGTACTCCACGAGTTCATTTATTCGAGCCAGTGCTCGTTGGTTCCAAGTATACATAGTCTATTTACTACTAAGTTGCTAGCACTGCATGAAGTCTTATCTTTTGCTGTTGAGATAAGAATCAAGAACTATACAATCCAGAGGGATGCCATGAATATTGTGCTTGAACTTGAGTTTGTTTATCCTGATCCATATCAATTTATTTTAGACGATGTCAAGTCTCTGTTAGCCTCTTCTACTTATTTGGAAATATTTAGTATAGCAAAGCTAGTAACTATGCAGCCCATGCAATCATGACTTATGCGAAACAATGCATTGGTGATGCGAAATATCCAATGAAGTATTTGTTTTCTTTCAAACAAAAAATATCAAAACCATTGAACACCGTCGTACGTCAAGTTGTTTGCTGAGAGGTATGACATATTGCCATAATTGTTATGGCCTGAAACTATTTTCAACCACTTTTGGTCACCTAAATTTACATATTTGATCGGTTCTGAAATACTTCTTTAGAGACGGTTCTAAAATTTATCATTTTAGTTAAGGTGACATGGATTCAAAGTTCATAAATCTAAAATTGATCATCAAAAAAGTGTTGCTTGCTTTCACTTGGATTTATTATGCTCCAACTTTTTTTGAGATAAGAGATTCATGTTCCAACTTGTTAATGATTTCTCTCCTTTATGGCTAGTTAGTTGTTCCTAGAACCAATGGATACTCACTCACCTTAAGAGGAAAAAAGGCTAGATTCTGATGCTCTTTTTTTGTTGAAATATCAAGTGGAGAAAAAAGAAGACATGTTTTCCTCCACGACTTCAAATCAAAGTTTGTGGTGGAAAGCATAATATATGGATCTGATGGAATTAATGATGTTTATGCTTTTAGTTATGCTTTAATTAAGTTTGTGTTATGCTTAAGTTTGTTTAAGTTTTAAAATATGTAGAAAGGCACGTGAGAGCGTCTTGTGTTTTGCTGGAAGTATGTATATGTAAAAAACACTTTTGTTGACAGATGAAGAAATCTTCTCCAGCAGGAAAACATCTGCAATAAAGAACCCTCTCTTCTATTTCGTTTAAGAAATTCCTCTGTTTCTTGCAAACTTTTCTCTAAATTAAGTCCGATATAACCTTCAATTGGTATCAGAGCTATGTCTACACCTTCCTCATTAACCGCTGCTCAACGACCTCCGGTGTTTTCCAGCGAAAGCTATCAGATGTGGGCAGTAAAAATGCGAGCTTATCTTAAGGTCTAGCTTCTTTGGGAAGCGATTGAGTCAGATGAAGAGCAAACGTCACGCAGTTAAGAGTTTATGAAGAGAAAATTTCACGGAAGTATCGTGCTGTAAGTACTCTTCATCAAGCTGTAAATGAAACTGTGTTTAGCCGAATTATGGACCGTACAACTGTTAAAGAAATTTGGGAAGAACTTGAAAATATTTTTCAAGGAAATCGTAGAACAAAGCAGTTGAGACTATTTAATCTTCGTAAGGAATATGAAATATTGTATATGCTCGAAACAGAGAGTCTAAGAGACTATATTGATCGGCTGATGAAAATTGTGAATCAAATTAGGTTGTTGGGTGAAAAAGTGGATGAGTGTAGATTGGTTGAGAAGATTATGGTTACGTTGCCTGCAAAGTTTAAAGCGAAAATTTCATCACTTGAAGATGCTTATAATGTTACTGATATGTCTGTTACTGATATGTCTGTTACTGAGTTAGTCAGTGCATTATAGGCTGCTGAGCAACGTATGACATTTAGAGACTCACATAAAGTTGTTGAAAAAGTTTTGTTGGCTCATAAATTCAGCGGAAAATTTGATGGTAAGCTGGATTTAAACCGTGAAATGAAGGATGAGCCCAAGAAAAAAAAATAGTGGGAGAAGAAGAAAGGTAAAAGCAGATTTAGTTAAGCCAGTTATGGGAAAAAAGGGTGGAAAATATCCTCTGTGCCCTTATTGTATTAAAACAAATCACACTGAGCCTGAAGTTCAATGTAAACAATGTCTGCAATTTTGACATGTTGACAAAGTTTGTCCGAAAAACAAGCTGAAACATCAAACTCATACAGCTCAAAGTTCAGATAGCACTGAGATTCAGGAAGATCATGTTTTTGTGGCTTCTGTTACTAAAGATACTCAAACTTTGGAACATAACGATTATACTTGGATGCTAGACAGTGGCTGTACTCATCGTATGACACCAAACAAGAGATGTTTTATCTCTATGAAGAATACTACTGGATATCACGTAAAGATTGGAGATAAGTATTTACTTTCAGTAGTTGGTGAAGGTATTGTAGTTGTTCATACTGATAAAAGTACGAGGTTTATTGAAGATGTTTACTTTGTGCCAAAAATTGCTCATAACCTGCTCAGTGCTGGTCAATTGCTTGAGAAGAATTATCAGTTGTTAATGAGAAATTATAAGTGTGATGTCATAGATCCTTTGGGGTATTTTCTATTTACGGTTAAATTGAAAAACATGACCTTCATAATTGATTTACAGATTGTTAAAGCCGAGGCCCTGATTACAGTTTCAGAAAATTCTGCTTTATGGCACAAGAGATTTGGACACCCACATGTTGAAGCTTTGAAAGTAATGGCTTCTAAGGAAATGGTCA
>JAOYMZ010000026.1:989901-1022154 GCA_025802335.1 Pinguicula primuliflora | reverse complement strand
GTCCATTTCATTCCCTAAACCACAAGATTTTAGCTCAAAACATGCTCATTTCCACTTTTATTAGAACTTGGGTACATATTTTATGTTGTAACCACTTATGCTTAATTCACTACATTTTTTTATAGGAATTGATCAAGCATGCTCAAGGGTTTATTTCAAGGATCAAATCTATCCAGACTTAGCAAAAATCATCAACCAAAAGGCAACCAAGTTCGAGACATATAAAATCGGTTCATTCATGAACTAAAAGGAGCCACCTTGACCCTTGAAGAGAGGACTCATGGTCCGTTCAACATGGCTGTAGCCCAAGCTCGGTTGGAACACTTCAAACATGCATATACATGGCTAGGAATGAGCTACAGCCTGAACTAGAAGGATCCAACCACTCTTTCAAAAAGTAGCCTTACCATTTTGGGAAAGAAGTTTGGATTGACATGCCTACCCTTGCAAAAATCATATCTCAGCCAAAAGTGCATGAAAAAATCTGTAATTTCACCAGGAGAGCGATGGAATACCCCTCTACAAGTTTTATGTTGGATACAAGCCATTTGGGACGTGTATGGTCGAGATCAAAGCCAAAATATCACAAGTGGTCCAGATTCTGCGCAGTTACAGTCATGCCCCTTGCAGCTGGTATATCTCTCAAACGGCTGAAGGGATGATCCTGTAATTTTACCACAACTTAAACCTACAAGTCCTCTACAACTTTTCTTCACACATTGGATCCAAAAAGCGCCGCCAAGGGAGTCATCAACCCTAATCTTTACAATGTATACAACCTGCGCGCACAGACATACATACCCTTACTAAAGGAGGAAGGTGAGCACAAATCCGAAGGGGCCAGGTGGTAAATGACCATGAACTCGTTCCTTACAAGATCAAAAGCTCCTCATTCAGTAAATACAACTTTGGGAGGCCGCTTAGAGGCCACATTTGAGGTGGAAGAGGCAATTTGGAGTAGAAGAATCTCTTGGACAAGGAGGAAGCTTGGAGTCCATCTTCTAAAGCGACTTCAATGGAGTTTTTCTACCCCTATTTTACATTTGTAATAGCCCTTGCCTTAGGCATGAGCTAAGTAGCTAGATCTAAGGCTCGGTCAAGCCTCTTTATGTATTTAATGATGCTTTGATCCTATTCCATTGTTCTAGCTTGCTTTATCTTGTATGGTTGTGCTTGCTTAATACTTGGGTATGGTTTGGGCCCAAATTTACACTCCATTTAGGTGGGCTAGGTTAGAAACAAGATCACAAGACCTAGCTCCTACATAGAGCCCAATCACACTTCCGTCCTTGAGGTATAGCATCCCTAACTTGTAGTTTCATAATAGAGATAGTTCATTTGCACTCAAGATCACCAATATACGGTTGGAAGGGGTTGAGAACTATGAAACCCATAAGTTTAGGTTTAGAGTGAGCCAAGTGTTACTAACCCAAGAGCCTTGATTAGCATTGAAGTCCCGTAGTGCTACATAAGTTAAGCTAGGTATTAGATTGGAAAAGAGATTCATGAATGCATAGAGAGGTAATAAACCTAAGCCTTGGGTCACTTCCCCTCATTTGTGATTCTCTTTGTGATCTGATTTTCGAGTCTACTGGGTGACAACGCTAGGCTTGATTATCATTAGTTTATGTTCATATTAGTTTAGAGTAGTTAGAGTAGTTAGATCAAAAACTCATTTTTTAATCTTTCGGTTTACATTTAGTTGAGTTGTAGATTGAGCATGTTTAGGACTACTCCTTGTGGATATGAACCTTACTTCCCGTAAGGTATTACTTGTACGACTGTGTATACTTTCACATTAGTGTGACGTTACATACGTCCCATCAAAGGATTACCCATTCAAGACTTCAATGACGGCATAGTACCACCAGACCTTGAAGAGCTTCCCCACGTGTCTTCTTCGTCGGAGAATCTGGTAAGTACACTATCTCCTGAGTCTGCTGACCCTGGTACAGGACTTCCTTCGGATATTTTGCATACTGACCTTGATATAGAATTCGGGAGCCCAGTGACCCCTCGATATGTCTTGCTTGCTCGGGTCAACAGGGGGTGCCCAAGAAGAAGTGTACTCCAGAACATAATGCAAAGACTCAGAGGTATCCTGTTGCTGACCTCGTCAGGGAGAGTATGTCTGATTTAGCACGAGCCTTTTCTGCTGCGGTATATAATGAGGAGGTTACTCACAACGTAACTAAAGCCATGGAGAGTCCTGATTGGAAGAATGTTATGGAAGTAGAAATGGATGCTTTGCGAAAGAATGAGACATGGGAAAGGTGCGAGTTACATTCCGGGAAGAAAACTGTTGGATGCCGGTGGGTATATACCATCAAAAGAAAGGCCGATGGTACTATTGAGCAGTTTAAGGCAAGACTAGTTATCAAAGGGTACACTCAGACTTACGGGGTTGATTATTCTGAGACCTTCTCTCCGGTAGCTAAACTTGATACGTTACGGGTACTGTTTTCTGTGGCGGCAAACTTGAATTGGCACCTTCATCAATTTGATGTGGAGAATGCTTTTTTATATGATGATTTGAGTGAAGAAGTATACATGGAGGGGACACCTGGCTATTCGAGTGACTTTTGCCCCCGGGAGGTCTGTCATTTGAAGAAAGCACTGTATGTTCTAAAACTGTCACCTCGAGCTTAGTTTGGACGGTTTACGCTTGTTATGAAGAGATACAGGTACATCCAGAGCAACTCAGACCACACACTTTTCTTAAAGCACCGTGATCAGGGTATCACCTGTCTTATCATTTATGTAGACGACATGGTTATTACTGGAGATGACATTGAAGAGATTGGGAGACTGAGGGAGCATTTGTTTCAGGAGTTTGAGATGAAAGACCTGGGAATGTCAAAATACTTTCTAGGTATTGAGGTAATGAGATCGAAGTCTGGCATATACATCTCACAGAGGAAGTATATTCTTGATCTACTCGCTGAGACGGGTCTACTTGAGTGCAAACCTGCAGAGACACCTATGATGATGAATCATGGTATGAAGATGATAGAAGGAGGAGAATTGACTGACAGGGGGAGGTACCAACACCTGGTTAGTAAACTTATCTATCTGGCACATCGCGACCAGACATTGCCTATGCAGTTGGAGTTGTGAGCCAGTTTATGCATAGTCCTCAGAGCCATCACATGGAGGCAGCTCTGAGAATCTTGCAGTATCTGAAGGGATTCCCAGACACTGGAATCCTGTACAGGCGGAATGGCCATCTGAGGATTGAAGCTTACACTTATGCTGATTGGGCTGGTAGTCAAGTGGATCGACATTCTATGTTAGGGTACTTTACCTTCGTATGAGGAAACCTTATCACCTAGAGGAGTAAGAAATAGAGGGTAGTGGCAAGATCTAGCGCAGAGGCCGAGTTCAGGGGTATTGCCAAGGGAATCACTGAAGTATTGTGGCTGAGGAAATTGATGACTGAGCTTGGTTATACACCAGTGGAAGCGTGACCACTAATGTGCGACAACAAAGCCGCTATACATATCTCCGAGAATCCTGTCCAGCATGATCGCACAAAGCATGTGAAAATACCATAGGGCCATTGAATTCAACCCATAAATCTCTTGCACTTGTCATAGTATACTGGTTCAATCCATAAATCTCTTGCACTTGTCGTAGTATACTGGAAACCAGTCAGCACTTCTTTGTCAATAGAATTATATATCCAAGACGCCACCATAAGATCTGCTGAGTTCCTGTTTTCATACTCCTCAGATTCCTCATCCTCAGGTGGTTTTTCAGATTCATCAATGAGTGCCAACTTACGTTTTGCTCCCACCCTGCTCCAAGAGTTGTAGTTTTTAGTATTCACAGGCACTGCTACAAGAGCCATCCCAGGCTCATTAGAGTCATGTATCTTATTCCTTTCTTAGCAGCAATGATAGCAGTTCCAGCAGTTACACCTTGGACACCACTCTGAGCATCAGTTGGAATAACAGTTTGGAAACCACTCTGAGCATTAGATAAGATACCAGGAATGATTTTATCCTTGCCTCCAGTCTCTGACATTTGAGTCTAGTTTGAAAATAACAAAATTTGTATCGGTTTTTGGTTGTATTTGATAGATCTGGTAAAGATCTAGAAGAGGAAGTTTGAAAAAGAAATTCTTGCAGGGAATAAAGTTTTGGAAAGATTAGATTTTGGCTGGATGCGAAAAGAATCTACTTTTGCTCTGATACCGTGTGAAAGTACATAAATTGAGATTGGGAGAAACAGAATAAAACTCCAAATCGGTCGAAACTAACCGAGCATTCAATGATAGTGAGCAGATGCATTCACTGCAATGGAGAGAATAGGAACACAGAGGATAGGTGGAAAATTTCCACTTGTCGGCATTTGTATTTATACACATGACTCTTGGGCCTGGACTACATTAGGCCAAATTACCTAGTTTATCTACAATTGCTTGCTAAGATATGGAAAACGAATTGAACTAGGAAATAAAATTAGTTTCAACCAGGTGCTAGAAATGCATCATCTTCATCCGCTTCACCTATACCTGATTCATTTGAGATCAATTTAACAGATACCTTGCGATATTGATTTCCAATCAACATCGCTGGACCATTCGCCAATTGATTCTCCTAGCCATCTTCTCCTTTTTAATGTTATAATCGAATGGTAATTTGGAATCATTCCACCTTTCTTTTTTATTCTAACTTCTCGAAAGTTTGAATTCTAATTCAATCCTACACAACCATAGTTATGTCAATCGACCTCTTACGAATGTGAATATACATACATAGCTTTGTAGTGTTTGAATATAAAATCAATAATGTGTCTTAATGCCTTCAAGATCACTTTCTCGGATGGTTTGAGAAGGCGTTGACCCGCAAAATATTGTAGTCTTTTAATGGAAAACTTACCCATTACCGTCCCTGGCTAGGAGAAGTTAGATGTTCTACAAGAAAAAGTTACTTGAAGAAAGAATACAATTTCCTCGAGTGAGCCAGCACGGGATAAAGTCATTGTTTGATCCTCCAACCGGGCGTTGTTCTCAAGTTGGATGTGTTGTTTTTCCCATAGAATGTTCCTTATGATCCTACTTTCCTACAATAGGAAGGATTAGTGATGGATTCATATATGATTCTGTCTGAGGTATTAAACCTGGAGACTGAATAGACACTACTCGATGCACAACAATATTCCTTGGAGAACTGCTCCAATCTCTGCTTGTAGCCTCGAGACACATGTGAATAACCACCTCACCCTCATATTGATTTATCGTGTTGTTTGCAAGACCTATGCACAAATTGGATTCCACATAGGTGGGAGAGGACCAAGCAGTTTTGGCGTCTTGATTGTGCTTTGTCTTTCTAGTAAATATATACAAATGGGATAGTCAATTTAGCTATATTTAGTACTTCCTTGAGTGCACTCCTTACCTGCTTTATGATTGCAACACTTGAGGTTACTTTCCCCTCGAATATGGTCAGGAATCTAGCTTTACAAATTTCCCAAGTAATAAGGGTTGGGAAGAACTGCAGAATTCTACTATGAAATTTCAATGTCGAGGGATATAATTTCTGAAACTACCAGGGCTCTTATAGAAGTACTACTTCTAGGGTTTCTTTTTCCCTGTTTCCATTGTCAACTACCCATGTTGCACTCAGTTGCTCTTCCCCAACCTCATATCTTTTTGCTAGTATATCTTCTAGTCCATCTATCAAACCCAAAGTTGATGTTGCCTTATTTAGTGTCCCATCAAATTGCTTCATTCATGATAAGCCGAACCTCCACTAATTTCTTCCAAGTATGAGAATATGTTGCGAGCCTGGGATCTCAACTGTGGAAGTACACCAGGAACAGTCTTCACAGGGATCTCGGGGGTAAGGATCTCCGACGTGATGTTCCTCTGTTTGGGCCTAGGATTGGCTCTTCTCCACCCAATCGTGAGAAGCAGTTGTAAGCTCAAGGAAGAGTTGCTATCCGTGTAACTAAATTACTCTAGGAATTGAACAAGCTATTGCTAAGAAAAGTTATTTTTTATTGATGATCAGTGCTTACATTTCTCCTCTCTTTTATAGCCAAAACCATACAAAAGTTTAGTAGCCAATCATAAGCTAAATATACACCAATGGATGCCATCCTTTGAGCTTCCAGTGCATTAGTTGGGATCGTCAATTTAGCTATATTTAGTAATTCCTTGAGTGCACTCTTTACTTGCTTTATGATTGCAACACTGGTTACTTTCCCCTCGAATATGATCAAGAATCTAGCTTTACAAATTTCCCAAGTAATATGGGTTGGGAAGAATTGCAAAATTCTGCTAAGAAATTTCAATCTCGAGGGATATAATTTCTGAAACTATGAGGGGCTCTCCTAGAAGTACTACTTCTAGGGCTTCTTTTTCCATGTTTCCACTGTCGACTACCCATGCTACACTTAGTTGCTCTTTCCTAACCTCACATTTCGCAAGGATGTCTCTTAGTCCATCTATCAAATCCGAAGTTGATGTTACCTTATCTTGTGTCCCATTAAATTGCTTCATTCATGATAGGCTAAACCTCCACCAATTTCTTCCAGGTATGAGAATGCCTTCCTGCAGCCTTGTATATGGTAAGAAACTGATTGCTGCAATAGGTTCATAAAGCGAGCCCAAAGGGTGGAGTTCTCTCTCAACCTCCACCATAGCCAGAGAGTGAAGGTAGCAACAATGTCCTTTAGTCATCTGAGGCCTAATCCTCCCTCTCTGGTAGGAAGCAAAGGTCATGCCATCTTTTTCAATGTGTTTTTTTGCCGTCTCTCTAACCCCATAGAAAATCAGCAAAGCTCCATTCAATGCCTTTCAGGACCTTTTTCGGAGGATTCAATACCATCATTACATACACTGCCAAGCTAGCTAGCGTTACTTATCATGCCGGTCACAGATCCGACGACCGAAAATAAATTTTGACACTGTATGATAAGTTTAGCATGATAAGTTCGATATATGAAAAAAATTGGAAACCGCCTTCTAAATTAAATTAATGAACATTTCTAGAGAATTCAAAATAAAATAATTTGATCATTTTTCAAATGAAGTGTAACAAAAAATAAGCTTCAAGTGTTTCATGGTGCTCGATATTTCTTTTGCAATTTAACCATATTCGGATTCGTTTTCATAACTCTAAATAATTAAAATAATCGTTAATAATAATATTTTCAAATTTAATTATTTTCGTTGATGGATGACGTCCTTAACGAACGACGCCGTAAGCTAAGAATCTTCCTCATTGCTTGTAAGATGCACAGTAGTAGTCAGGACAACCCCAATCCAACAAACCCAACCTCAAGAGGTCGATCTACCATCGAACAATTCCAACCATTTTTGTTTGTTCATGATTTCACAATTTTTCATCACTCTGGACTTTTTGAGATCGATATCGGTTGCAAATTAGTTTGATCGAACAATTCATTTACTGTTGATCAACTCAACATGATTATTCGAAGAGTATGAGACATTATTGTTTTGAGTGATTGAGAACTAGCATGGATTCGTGGCTGAAAGCGGCTGAAGGTAGGATAGTTATAGATCGCTTTGCCGTTGTTCCTTTTTGACGGGAAACTGAAGCTAAAAAACATTTATGTATTCACATTTGCGTTATTATAGCCAGCATCATTGTTTGATTTAAAATCTTAATTTTTAGCCATGATCATATCGAATCTTACCCATTATCTTCAGTGGTACTCTGTTTATGAATGGTGGTTTTATATTTATCACCACGTAATATATTAAGAATGAACGGCATTTTTTTTTTGGTAGGAAGAATGAACGGCATTGGTATGTGGAATCGGGAGATCATTAAATTGTCTTGGCTCTTCTGTTTTACCAGGTATACTGGAAGTAGTTGATAGAAGAGCGAAGCTTGCTGCTGGTGAGACATCAGAAGAGCAGACTGTTTCCGCCCCAGGTATGTCTCTGGAATTTGATTCCTCTTTTCCGAATTTTGTTAACAATTTTGAAATTGCAATGGATACGCTAGCTCCTATACTTTTAAGACATTCATGATAACCTGGATTATAGACATTGTTGAACCTCTCAAATTTAAGATATTATTTTGTGAAAGAGCCTCATCCTTGCTGCTTCGATCATTATGCTAAAGCTTTGCTGTTTTGGGCGCTTATCCATTTCGTCTTCTTGGACGATTAATCCAACTTGGTTTATGCATCAATCTGTAGTAATATCAGTATCTCAGGGTTATTAGGCTATAGCTATACCACTATTCAAAGTCATGACCTAGTAATTATTTTCTTTAATGGAAAATGGATTAGTCCGAGACCGGCAATGGAAAAAGGAACGAATTGGTAGCCACCCTATTTTGTTTGGTTGAAACTTAAGGCTTTATATGAATTATGAATATAACGCCTGGATGAACATTTCTCTAAAGGAGAATGGATTGGGCATTGGGCTGAGGCGGGCTATGGAAAATGAATGAATGGGTAGCCAGCCCAATTCGTTTGGTCGAGGCTTTATATGAATGATTTACATAACGCTTGGCTCAACATGTCTCTACATGAAAATGCATTGCCCTGCCTCAGGCGATGGGATAAGGAATGAATTAATTTAGCCAATCCAGTTTCAGTCGAACCTTTGTATGAATTATGTAGATTGTTTCTAACAAAATTTCACTTTGTTGTTTTCTTTTCTAAATAAAGATAAAGATTCTAACAGACAAGGATCTCAGACAAAGAGGGCTATACCCAAGGCTAAGGTACATCTTTATCTTCTTAGTCTTTTGGCTGGCATGAAGTCTAAATTATCGTCTTTAAGAGTACACCATTATGATGAGAATTTCTTTCACCACCACAGAAGAAACTTTCGTCCGGTGATGCTCCAACCTCTATTGATATTAAAAGATTTCAAACAGTTAATGTAACATCACTATCTCAAGCTGAAATAGATGAAAGTGCACCCTTACCTTCGGGTAGAAAGAGCGAAAGGAGTCCTTTTGGTAAAGCTCACATCAACGAGCAACACAAGCAGGAGACTGATGTTTTGATCAATGATGCTTCCCCATCTGAAACGATGTCCAATAATGAGGCCAAGCCAGCTGGTGATCATCTTGGCGAAGAAGCATCTTTTGATTTAGAAACAATGGTCTCCTACTCAAATGGTGATGCTATCGGTGGAAGTTTTGAAGATAAAAGACATCCTGCAAAAGATATTGATGTTATGCATGGTGACAATCCAGTGGGCTCTAATCCAGATCTGACCTCAATTGATGCAGGCTCTATGAAAACTAATGAAGTTACAGAATTTCAGACTCAAAATAAAGGAGAACCACCTAAAACTGATGCTCAAAATTTACTAAGTGAACCAGGTATCTGGAATAAGGATCTCCAGGAACAAGAGGCTGTTAGCTCAGCTGTGAAGGTCCAAGAGCAACTAGAAGAGGTAAAGCATCTCCAGTTTTGGTTCTTTCTTGATTTGTGATCTTTGATTGATTTGGTGATTTACTGTACAAATTTTTTATGTTAAACAGGCTCAAGGATTGCTTAAAAGTACTGTTTCAACAGGGCAGTCAAAAGAAGCAAGACTAGCCCGGGTAAAATACATTATACTTTTCAATGCTTGATGAATTTTATTTATCAGTTATATGATATGCATTTGTTTTTCAGTCTGGTCACAACCTTTTGCTTGTTTTTGGTGACTTTCTGTTGTATGTTAGATGGCTATTTTCAGTTTATTACGAGAAGGCGGTCGCTTAGGCCGCTTAGACGCTGCCTAGGCGCTAGGATGTCACCCTCCACCTGGCCCGAATTTTTTCTTAGGCCGCTTATAAGCCCACCTAGGAGGGTGGCTAGGTGATCCCTGGCCGCCTAACGTTTTCTCGAGCACTTATTACAACATTTAAATTTTGGCACCCTCTCAAATATTCTCTAAGGTCACTGATATCTATGTTTCCTGTCCCTTTCTTGTTTTTATGTCTTAGCTGGTATTACTTATGAACGAGGAAAGAAGTCCTAAATTAAATGCACATATTTGGTTGACCCAATACCAGATAGTGGGCATGGCGGTGCTAGCTTTGCCAAGATGCTTTAGGATGTTAATGTCCTTGACATTGCAGATGACATTCTGCCATATAAAATTGGTAGTTTATTAGATAAAGAGCAGTTCAGGAAATATGTACTCATTTGTTTTGATAATTGGGTCCATGCTCTTTATAGTGCCCATAATTCTCTCGCATTATTCACTGCGTAATAATTAACATTCTGGTACTTAGTAAATGAGATGAGATATATTCACATATTAAAATAACCCAAGAGTCATCCTAAAATTCTCACGCACTGACCATGCATGGGTATGATTTTATCATTAAACTCACTCTAAAGCATTAGAAGGTTGGCTATTAATTTTATAGGGGAGAACATGTACGGAACTATGGAGTAATAGGCATAGCAGTAGTGACCTGCTCAGCCATTGTGGTATCATTTTGGAAGGTCACCTTTGCATATGATGCATGAACTTTTGTTTCTAAAATGTCATTACACTTTTTCAAGTTCAGGTTTGTGCTGGACTGTCATCTCGTCTGCAAGAATACAAATCTGAGAATGCTCAATTGGAAGAGCTGCTTTTGGCGGAGGTCAACACATGTCTCTTGTTTTGTATGAACTAAAAGTGCAGTTTACTTTGATCCACGTGTGATACTTGAAGGACCTTTTCATACTTGCAGAAGGAACTGTCAAAATCTTATGAGGCTCATATCAGGCAGCTTAACAAAGATCTCTCTGCATCCAAGGAAGATGCGAACAGAGTGGAGGCAAACATGGCAGGGGCATTGTCAGCGAAGAATGCTGAAATTGAGTCGCTCGCCGGTTCTATTGATGCACTGAAAAAGCAAGCTGCTTTGGCTGAAGGAAATTTGGCAGCACTGCAGGTAACCATTGATTTCAGCTGTTCCTTTCCCCCCTCGTATATCATAATACGAACAAAGTTGGACACTTATCTTCTTTTATCCGTGAGCTGCAATTGTCTTCAGCAAAAAATTGCAGTAGATAAATTAAGTTTAAAAAATTAAAATGAGCCACGGTTGGAGTTGAATCATTCTCGTATGTCGATATCATAATTTGGATTTCGCAGAATGCTTTTATCACCTCAAATCTTTTGTTCTTTGTGTGTGTGTGGCTTCATTATATGCGTGTAGAATAACCTATTTTTCTGATACCCTATCCTTCTGATTTTTCACTTTACTTGTGGTTCGAAATTACTATTCTAGTTATGACTTGTGGAAAAAATACCTGTACCTTTTCTACTTTTGATGTTGATTCTGATTACCAGGAAACTATGGAATCTATAATGAGGAATAGAGAATTAGCAGAAACAAGGATGCTACAAGTGAGGATTTTTTATTCATTTATGGTCATTTGGAGATAATTATACTGAATTGATTTTAATGAAAGGCCCTAAGGGAGGAACTAGCCGCAGCTGAACGAAGGGCTGAAGAAGAGCATTCTGCGCACAATGCTGCAAAGCTGGTTTGTGTCTTATCCCTCGAGTTTCTAAAGTTTTATCGATTTCACGGATGTACCTTTTCATCTTTATATTTTTCTCGGTACGTATGTGTCTGGAAGACCTATTTTTATCTAGAATGATGAACTTCTTATTCAAATAGGCAGCTAGAGAAAGGGAAGTAGAATTGGAACAAAGATCTGTTGAGGCCGCGGCAGCACTAGCCAAAATTCAGGTATTTCTAAGGGAATTATGGACATTTATGTGACCGTTGTGTGTAAACAAATTATTTTATCTGTTCGGAAATCTTGTTATCGCTGGATATGTTATGAACCTGAAACAATATGCTGGATCATGTAAGCACCAAGGTTACATTAATTATAATTGCGTATTAAATGATGGTAACTATCGGAACCTAACCTAACGGGGTTCTGAAGATTATATAGTCTCCTTTTTCACGGAAGATAGACAGCTAGGGGTTAAGTTTGAGGATTTTCTAGTTATTTAATTCTTATTGTAAAATTTTAAGGGGGATTAATTCAAATTAACATCTGATTTTCAGTATTGATGTGGCCTAAGTGGGCTCTTGTAACATAAATTTGTTTTTTACTAGCAGTACCGGGGAAGATGATTTACTTATTTGGATTCTTATTGCAACCTAGATTTTAGTTACTACATTATTCTTGGAAATGTGGTTGGAGGGTTTCATTCTTCCGAAACAATTTTTTTTTGTCATCAGAACCTTCACCAGAAGTAGCTAAGTTGTCTTGAAATATATATTTTCTTTCTGCATTTTTGTTTTGTTGATTATGTCATAGGAATATTATTGTATAACTTGATCATTTAATCTTTCACACAGCCAAATTTTTAATTAGAAAAAAATTCTAGTCCTCGCTAATTCAAATAATTAGCTTATAATTTATTATTCCATCAGAGAACAGCAGATGATAGGGCTTCAAAGGCAGCAGAACTTGAGCACAAAGTAGCACTTCTTGAGGTACTTTTGTTTGTCGTTATAAAGCTCTACCCTTCCCTGAGCATGCTTCATCCATCACCAAAATCAATGGTGAATTGAATCCGGTGCCGAAGAGATTGAACTTCATTTAATTTTCAAACCAAACCAAACCAAACATACCCAGTAAATCCCGCCCTTAGGCAGGGTTGGGGAGGGTAAGATGTACGCAATCATAACCCCACCCCTCAACAGAGTGGGGAGATTGTTTCCGTAACTTCATTTAATTTTCAATACATCGATATAGGTTGAATGCGCAACCCTAAACCAAGAACTGCAAGATATGGAAGCTCGTATTCGTCGTGAACAAAAGAAGTCCCCTGAAGATGCAAACCAAATTATCCAGGTATAAAATGTCAAAAATATTACTGAAGGACTCGCAACTCTGCATATGGTTTCTGAGGACATAAATACTTTGTTCAGTTAGGTATGATATGTTTGTTTTCTTCTTCGTTTACGGTCTTGTGCAACACTGTTTTTTAGGATAAGAAATTTATTCTGTGAGCACGTGAGATGATCAAATTCTTTTCGTTTCATGGTTTTAGGCCTTCTGTTCGGAGAAATTTTTTCTCCTTATTTTAGGTAGGATGTCTTCTAATAAACCTCAGTTCGCTTCTTATATTTCATTTATTTACATCTCGTGAAGGTTCATGCCTGGCAAGAGGAAGTGGAGCGTGCACGCCAATGCCAGAGAGAGGCTGAGAATAAGCTTTCTTCAATGGAGGCAAGTTTTTTTCTTCTCTTGAAATAGGTTTTTTAGTAATACTCTCTGTGACAGGATAGGGTATCATGTTGGTCTATCTCTGCCGAATGCCCGAAGTTATGTAAGGACTACCATGATTCTTGCCACTAATCTTTCAGGCTGAAGTTCAAAAGATGAGAGTTGAAATAGCTGCCATGAAGAGGGATACTGAGCATTACTCACGTCAGGTGACACTGGCATATTATTAGCAAACATATATACTTTAGTTGTTGCTAGTGATCATGAGTTCTGAATTCATGCATTTTAGGTAATTTGATACATGGTATTGACTGTTGAACCTGTATGCATTAATAATGCCATACTGATGATCGTTATTGTACAAGGCACATATTTTGAATAATCAAAAGCTACGTTAATCTACCTATTACTACTAAAATATTAAAATAGTTTCTTGTAATCCTAAACGTTATCCTCCATAGCCTGATTTTCTAATATTTATACTAGTATTGAACTTTTTGTTCAGAAAAAAGTTTCATGTCATGTCTTTGTGCAGGAACACATTGAGCTTGAAAAACGCTATCGCGAGCTAACAGATTTATTGGTACATCCTACTATTTCATGGCTGTTTCATTCAATAATTCACCATCATAATTTGTTTGATTTACTTCTCTGCCAGTATTACAAGCAAACACAACTGGAAACTATGGCAAGTGAAAAAGCAGCTGCTGAGTTTCAGCTGGAAAAGCAAATAAAGCGTATCCAGGAAGCACATGTCTGAACTTTTTCTGTGTTACATTGATTTCACCATCTTTTGAATCTGTTTTCTCATTCCACTGACCACTGCATGCCTTCCTTTCTCACCCACCCACCCACTCCTTTATCTGCTTTATATCATTTGAACCATGTTGTCTGGAACAGTTAGAAGCTGAGAGGAGTAGAGCTTCTCGCCGAACATCATCATTTTCTTGGGATGACGATCCTGACATGAAAGCGCTCGAGTATGTTTACATTTCATCTTTGGTTGATCCAATGAAATATTTTTCCAGAAAGTGATTAGATGCTCTGGCGCTGATTTGATTGTTGATAATGTAGATTTTTTGCACGTATTCAACTATATTATTCAATTACTGAGAAGCCCTTCAGATAATATTTTCCATCTGCAGAGTGGAAGCGTTCTTAGATTTGTATAGTATATGGAATTTTTTGATATACACGCTACCATGTTTTTCTTTGTTAGGTGGTCATTTCCTCTAATTTGCACTTTGGATGGTTGGCAGCTACGTGTTGTATGCCTTTGAATGTATTATGCCTACCTAGATTATTGATGAATTTATTGTTCATGTATATGACATTCAGTTCATTTTTCACCTGCGTCATTAGCTTGCCATGTGATTAATTTTAACGGGCAAGAGAGGTAAAAGTACTAGATTATTTCATATATCTAGGTATAGCAGCTCGGTAACTCCCTTGCTATGCATCTTTTATCTCCTTCCTGAAGATATTGTTGTCTGAAATCTTGTAATTTTCCATATTTTAGACTTCAGGTCGGATTCCTTGATATCTTTCTATGGTGAATAGAGGATCAAGTAACACGTACAAACATGTTTACCAAGTCTCACAACTGAGGGATAACGTCTTGATGAATTTAAGGGCCAGAAAATGCTTATAACCTTAGTGCTGCTGAGGTTTTACAAAATCTATGTCAAAATCCTAAAATAAATACTTATGGAGTTCTTGACCTGATCCTTCGTCACAGTGGTTCGAAAAAACTATGTACATGTTTATCTGTATATCATAAGAAGTCGGATTACCTGCATAATCTTATAATGAGAGCTGGTTTGAATCTTCTCTCTTTATTCCATGAATTCCACTATGTCTTATACCTTCTTATCTTTCAGGCCTCTTCCACTCCATCAGCGCCACCTGGCTGGTGCGGGCCTACAGGTGTGCTTGATGTCTTGTTCCCTGCAACTCCTTTTTACCGTACCAATTTATGTTATAAAAAATTGATTTCTTTGGGAAATTACAGTTACAGAATGCTGTGAAACTGTTAGATAATGGGGCGGTCAGGGCCACAAGATTCTTGTGGCGATATCCTACTGCCAGAGTTTCTCTGCTTTTCTATCTGGTAAGAACAATTGGTCAGTGTTGTTAAGTCTAATACATTTGGTATTGTTATTACATCAAACTATTTGGTTTCCTTTCTTTTAATTTTTCATGCAACGACTCTACTATAGTATTACAGGACAGCTTGAATTGTATTGTGTGAATTAAAAGTAATTGCGGTAGCTTTTAAAGTTAGTAATAGTGCAAACAAATGGTAAATATAAAAATATCTCGAACTGCAACCAATCTCCAATCACTTAGATCAATGTTACGTGCATAATATAGTTAGAAGATTGTCTAGGTCGCTGTGGTACATCTTCGAAATATGAAATGCACCTAAAGTAAAAATGATCTTTTTTCTGTCGTAGTCAGCACGTCACTGGTACTAATACTTTTATGCAGAACACAGACACTGAATAAGCTTCAGACTACATTGTGAAAAAGATGCTACATTTGAGAAAATCAACCATTTTTTAGTTCCCGGACAACAAAAAATTATTGTTTTTACTAAATTCATGGAGAAATTGTTAGAAAACCAAATGTTTTGGGTAAAGTATGCGAATCAATAATTTTTCCAAGTCTTGAGCAGATTAATGAAGGAAAACTGGTGTCGGGTGTTATATGGTTTACTGGACAAGAAAGAAAACTTATTCCTGGGTTATGAACACTATTACAGGTAAATATCTATAATTGAAATCAACGAGTTAAGTCTAACTTAATCTAATACCCAAATAAATCGTATTGCCTGTGTTATTTTATGCTAATAAACATTGTCCTATGTAAAGCACTATCAATAAATATGATACGAAGCTTGTTAGAACAGGGGATTGGTAACATCAGAGATATGATGTTCCGCGAATTCTTGGTTGGTGACCTATTGTAACTGGAAGTGATCATGGGTTCAATGTCAGAAAATCAACCGATCCTATCTTCAAAAGAAGAAATTTTTCGTTGATAATGTTCCTGCTTATTTTTCATTATATGCCAAGTGGTTGATTTTATAGGGAAAATGATAAAATGCACCGCAGGTTTACACCGTTTTCGCACCGCTCTCTCACATCAAAAGATGTGGGACCCACAAAGCACACATACACCAAGATTGGTGTGTGTTACTGTGCTTATTGGTGCGAAAACGCTGCAAAACTTGCGGTGCGCTATATAGGTCCTGATTTTATAGGTACTTAGGTACATGTTGAATTATTTGGATCAGTGATTACACTAAACTTGAAATACTTTATCCTGGATAATGGCCGCCCATGATATTTATCCATTACCCTATCTTGGACATCCATTGCAAAGATTATGTCTCTTCCTTAAATGTACCAAACTACCAGTTGATTTATTCTCCCAATAATTTATATTCTCATTTTCGTTAACTCCTTGTCTCTATAGCTAATAAAATAGAACATGTTTCAATCTTCATGCCTGACTCATGCCGTGATTGGCCGTGTCAGGACTTATCTAAATTAATTTAGTTATACTTTTGCTTATCTAATCATAATATTGACAATGTTCCCAGGTATTTGTGCATCTCTTCTTGATGTATCTCCTGCATCATCTTCAGGTATGGAGTTCTCCTTACTTTCCCAATTGTCCCAACTTCATAAAGTGAGTGGCCATAATGATAAGCAAAATAATCTGTGGTGGTTGGGGGACTAGAATGTGCACTAAACTTGGTATATTGGTATCTCAAATTGTCGGGACCTTATTACTATTAAGAACGGATGGGTACTTAATTACTTACCGTCACTGATTTGTCATATTTACGAAAGCATTCGTTATTTTGGTGAGGTGTGGGAGTATGATTGCGTACCTCCTACTCTTCCCAGACTCTTCCTAAGAGCAAGATTTACTGGGTATGAAGCATGCATGCACCGTCATTCACACACTAACATGTTTTTCCCCCATATATATCCACAGGAGCAAGCTGATAGCTATACATCAAAAGAAGATGCAGAGTCCATGGGGTTATTGAACAGGACGTTACCTTGAATCAGTCAGCTGGGAACTGCTTTTTGTTTATATCTTCATCGTAGCTCAGAGCAACCAGCAGGGGAACTACTGTTTTTATTTGTTTGTTCCCTATATATGTCTCAGGAAAGCTCTGTCGAGATCTCAGACGTAACAAGTTGTGATGCTTAAATGACTAATTCTATGAAAAAGCTTGTACTACGTTTTACACTCTATAAAATATAAACAGTCGTACACTGTACATGCCTCTCCTGCTTGTTTCTTTGGGCTGTGCGTTGTCATATAAGTCATTTTATCAGTCAAATCAATCAATTCTGTCTTATAAGTCAATTTGATAAAATAAGACTGTTACGTGAACTGGCCACATAAGGGAGTTTATGAAAGTGTGTCAAAGTTGAGGGTATAAGTAGCATTATTCATAAAATAATATCCTTTTATGACATTTTACGAAAATCAGTCACCTTATCAGGTAAATTTGCGAAACAAGTCTAATCAAATCAGTTACCTTATCAGTCCGCTCATCAGTCACCTCATCAGTCACCAGTTACCTTATCAGCCAGATTTGTTAAACACAGCCTTAGCCTGAACCTGACACGTTGGAGCGCATTTTGTGTTGCCCAAGTCTTTAATGTTCAATTTACTTGAACAATCTGGAGCCTGGAGGACCAGTGACCACTATCATGTTGTGGCAGTGAATATCACCTGTCAGAAACTTGTATGATGATAAGAATGGGATGAAAAATGATACCCAGCATGAATCAAAATTGGTAGAGCGCACCTCTCACGGTCTGTGGGCCACATATACACACCCATGTTGGAATGTATAGGGCCCACTTGACCTATTTCGTGTGTTTCATTTATGTGTTTTGCTCGTGTGGTGTATCATTCTTGGAATGGGATAAGGAAGTACCAAGTCTACATGAAAGGGGCAAATATTGCACAATACTCAATGAAACAACACATCCTCTAACAAGATCATAGCTTCCCAAATCCTTTTGGGTCATCGTGTATGTTATGAAGGGTGGTGACTTTTGTTGTTTAGTGCTATAAGTACACCATTGTGTAAGACTTGAATGAAGATCATGGTTCTGGTTGGTAGTTCTTAGTTTACTTCCGGCCTTAACATTTTGTTCTTAGTTTAAACTGTAAAGTAGTCAAATAGCTAGTTTACTTGGTCCTTCCGCTACTTGTCGATTTGAGATCATGACAAGTGAGTTGCAGTCTCAAACCCTGCAATTAGTGAAGGTTCACCTATAAGAAAATAGATTCCCCTCTCTCCGCTCAGTTCACATATGCGCGTGTGGGCCTAACTTATAAGCAAGATGCGAGTTATCCTATTAAAATCTTGAGCATTGAACCCATCATACACATATCTAGAGGTACTTCGCCGATCATCAATGCTTGCTGCATAATCACTATCAGAATAACCATATAGATTCAATGTCCCTCCTCTTTGTAGTGTGATCCAAGATTAAATGTGCCATGGAGATAGTGCAAAATTCTCTTTGCAGCCCGTAGATGAGGTTCACCTGTTTTTTCCATAAATTTGCTGACGAAACTTACAGAAAACATATTGTAATGTCAGGTCTGGTGGCAGTGATATACATCAGACTTCTGATGATTTTCTTATAAAAACAAGTTGTTCATTTCATGCCCCTCTTCATTTTTGCCTACCCGGACACAATAGGATTTGAAATATGCTTGTAATCCTGCATGTGAAACTGTTGCAAAACTTCTTGAATGTATTTCTTTTGGCTGATAAATATACCATCATAGTTCTGAACAACTTCAATGCCAACGAAAAACCGCATTCTTCCCAAGCCAGTCATGTCAAATTCACTCATCATAGATTGCTTGAAATCATTGAACATAGAGAGACAATTACCAGTGAATATAAGATCAGCAATATGCAAGCAAATGAGTAAGAATGGGTCTCCCTATGTATTGACAAATAAGGTTATACCCATGTGCACATTTTTGAAATCCTTCAGTAGTAAAATAATGCTCTATACGACTGTACCAGGCCCTAGGAGACTGTTTCAATTCATATAAATCCTTGTGCAGACGATAAATCTTATGTTCTTGATTTTTTTGTTCGTAACCTGGTGGTTGAGCCACAAATACTTGCTCACTAATCTCTCCGTGAAGGAAGGCAAACTTGACATCTAATTGATAAACATTCCAATTATTCATAACTCCAAGAGAATGGACTAATTGGATGGTGTTTAGCCTTGGCACAGGGGCAAACACCTCGGTGTAATCAACTCCTAGTTTCTGCGAATAGCCTTTTGGACACCAATTTGGCCTTGAATTTGTCTGTCTCTTTCTCCTTGTATTTGTCTTAAAAATCCACCTGACCACAACATTTTTTGCTCCGGCAGGTAAATCTGTGAGTTCCCACGCACGATCTATATTTCAGCATCTATTGTTGCCCTCCATACATCACTTTTAACTGCTTCTTGAAAGGCGAGAGGATCACTCTCTACAATGAAGGCTGAAAACTCATCTACCTCTTCTTCTGATAACCCCTCACCACTTTCATAATCCTTCATCCATATTAGGCCTTTTGGTTTTGTCTTGGTTCCCTAAGGATGTGATGTTGATGTCTACTAATCTTTTCTCTTCTTCATCAACTCCTGCATCGTGTTCTATGTAACTACCATCATGATCAGAGATAGCCTTTACTGAGTGCAGGTTGATCAACATTGGAACCATATACCGGTAACTGTGAGTACTCCCATTTAAGTTCACAAGCAGGTTCATGTGAGACATCAGCTTCAAGTGATAAATTCCACTCCCAATTTTGATCTTCTTGAAATTTAACATCTCTGCTGGTTAGGACTTTCTGAGATACAGGATCATACAATTTATAAGCTTTGGATTCTTCACTGATGCTGAGAAAAATGCACTTGACACTCCTATCACCTAGCTTGTTTCACTTGCATGCAGGTAGATGTACAAAACAGATACATCCCAATACTTTCAAATGCTGCACAGATGGTTTCCTTCCACCCCATGCCTATTCTGGAGTCATATCTTTCATAGCTAAGGTAGGAGATATGTTGAATAGATAGACTGCCCATTTGACCGTCTTAGGCCAAAAGGTTATAGGCAAACCTTCCCCTGCTAGCAGGGACCTCACCATGTTCATGATTGTCTGATTCGTGCGTTCTGTTATCCCATTCGATTGTGGAATGTATACTGGTGTGAGTTGTCTATGAATGCCTTGATTTCTGCAATGTTCATTGAATTCATGAGAGGTAAACTCCCCTCACCCCCACGATCTGTTTACAAGTACATCAGTTGCAATCTTGTCTCTTTATCAACCAAGTTTTTGAAGTTTTTCTGTTAAGAAGTAAACTCATGTCTTACAGCTATATTCATCAATAAAGGTAAGAAGATACCCATTCTTGCCATTTGACATGGGTGTGATGGGGCCGCAGATGTTTGAATGGATCAAATGAAGAATGTCTGATGCTCTCCAGTGACTTTCTTTAGGGAATGAGTCCCTTTCTGTTTTCCAATCACACTTCTCACATATATTGGCATCGAATGGCCAGACTTTGCAGAACCAGATTCCTTGAGTCTTTTAGGGATTGTGGTAGAATAAACATTCAGTTTGGTGAAAATTTTCTCGCATCAACAACCCTTGTTGTGGATGATATATGTTGAACATTCCATGTTGAATCACAATTGCAAGACCTCTTTCTTATAGCTATCCTACGCTTGACATATTTGTTTATAAAATACATCAGTAATGGTTTGAACCTTTCCATCAATTATCATCCAGTTATCGCCTTTGCCAGACACTCTCATGCTGGAATTATCACCAAGGCAAACCGTGGAATACAAACTATCATTGAAACTATCAATAAGTTCATCTCTCCACACATGTGGGTGCTTCACCCAAAATCTAAGAACCATAATTCTACTTCACACTCTTCTACAGAGACCATCATCAAAGACTCTTCACGCTCAACTTCAACATATTGAGTTTCTACTCTATGGTTTCGACGAGGACGCTCATGTTAGAAATTTCCAATCTGGTGGCAACCATAACACTAAACTTGAGATCTATCAGGATTAAATCTTCTCCTTCCTCTCATGCTTCCAGAAGTATAACATCTTCCCCTGCATTCACTATCATGAGTGATCTTTAGTGCGAGCTCCTCAGTTATGTGGCTGTTCGTGCGCTGATCATGGACCAACATGCTACTTTGCAACACATCAATTGAATAATGATCAAGATCATTAGACTCCTCAATCAAACATATCACTGTCAAATTTTGAGGTTATAGATAGCAATATTTTTTAGTCACAACAACATCAATCATGTTTTCTCTGAGTGATCTCATTCTATTTGCAATAGAGATTATTCTGGCAAAGTACTCACTCACTGTTTCACCTTGCCTTGTTGACAAAATTTAAAATTCCTTGCTAAGTGCCTGCAGTTGAGCTCATTGCACCTTTGTTGTCCCTTGGAATTTCACCTTCAATGAATCCCAAATATCTTTCAACGTATCCTTCTTCAGGATCGTTTCAAGTATTGTATGATCAATCACTTGAAAGAGGTAATTTTTGCCTTCAGGACCTTCAGCTTGGATCCCTATATCAGTTTAACTTGCATCTGTAAGCTTGGCTCCAGCTTATGATACAGGTATGCCAGTTTCAATTGTGTGATTTGTGTAAATGTATGATTGTATGAAGGAGACAAGATTTTTACGTGGTTCACGAAAATCCGTACTCCAGAGGAGGATCCTTCTTGACCCTTCTTTTTCTTGTATGTTTCTACTATGATTCTTAGTGTATATATAGCACAATGTTCACGATCTCCACACACCCTCACAATCCTTATAATAACGAGATTCAGTTAAAGATGAGATTTATAATTATCCCTTCCTTGTTTACAAAATATCATTCTCTAACAGTCTCTCTCAAGTTCGGTGTGGGGTAACCAATACCTAACTTGCACAATACATCGCTGAATAATTGCCCATTAAATTATCATCGCTGAACCCGGTAGTACATTCAGTCTTAACCCGGATAGTCGAGATTAAATTATCATCAATATTCTATACTAGATTCTTCCTATTTAATTTCCACAAGCAGTCCATATACGATTACTTTGATGACCATGGCATCGTATCGTTAGACGAGACAGACGAACCACAATGTTGATCGACATAATCTTTCATTATTCCCACATGCTGAACGAAGCGTTTGCGATAGGCAGTTATTGGGCTCAGTATGTTAACTTCTATCATACGGTGGTTGATATCACCGCATACGACTCGCCCTCCAAGTACTTCGGCCTGAAGAACAAAGTTAGAGGCAACGTCAAAGAATTCGATCGTGCCAGACACCCGACGAAGTTTAGAGGCAGAAACTACAAAGTTGGATGATAAGCTCTAAATGATGGTGGCAATTCGGGTTGCATTAGTGGCGTCGAAGTTATCCAGACTGAACTTGTCAGGTCATGCAGGGTCATGGTGTTTAGCGGTAACAAAGTCAAAGGCAGCCGTTGCCGCGATAAGATTGTCAAGTGCGGTGTCGAGAGCTGCATTGGATGCAAAATCGTTCGGTTCGGCAATGTTGTTGCATAGGGAGATGAGGTGTGCGGATTCAGAGGCGAAGGCGGTTGCAAAGCCGACGATGACACAGAAGTCGATGAATAAGACGACAATAAAACCAGAGGCGATCACTACAAGGATTATAACTGAATCGACTAAAGCTACGATGGTGACATCAATGTTTTTTTGCGTACTTGCAAGGTATCCTACCGGCCGGCAGCCAGTAGACTAATCCTCCGTCCCAGGTGAGCACACTAAGTGGTAAAGGACTGGCCAAATATTTCTCTCCATTCACATAGGTGGGAATCAAACTCCCAACTTCATGCTTAAGGGATGAGGTGCTCAAGGTGACATCAATATTTTAAACTTTTAAACTCTATTTTTTCAGGGTCGAAAATGATACACCATTAAGTGTATTAAAATGTTAGGGCGTTAACAGTATTAAAAGCACCATTAATATTTTATTTCTTTTGAGGTTGTAGTCCAATTATTCCCAAAATTTCACCATATAACAGCGATTGCTCGCAAGTTTTCTGTTGCAGGTTGGACCAGGGAGGGATCCAATGGGCTGCTGCGAAGGTAGTATCAGCAGTGGGGAGGAAGATGGTGATTCTGAGTGGAGGGCTGCCATAGATTCCGTGGCCGCCGTTTCCTCCTTCTCAAACTGCTCTACGGACCGTAAAGAAGAAGAAAGGCAGAAACCCCGAAAACTCAAGCACTCCCAGATCAAGGTATGTATTTTACTCAAACAAAAATCGCTGTAGTTGAATTAAACTAGAGAAAACAATTCTTCATGACTGAGTTCCATTTTTTGTCGAGTACGTATATAATGCTAATTTTCATTTTTTTCATTTGATTGCCACTCTTTTTTTTTATATAGAAGGTTAGTCTGTCTGTATCTTCTATTATAATCTGATGCAGAGCTTAATGTTACTTATTAGAAGAAATTTATGGTTCAGGCACACAAGTTTTTGGATGACATACTGGACAATGCCATTGAATTTGTGACAGATGATGTACGTGTTTGTCCTGCCGACCCGGAGCCAAATGATGCCGGAGTTCGACTTTTCGCAAATGCTACGCCCGGTATAGTGTTTGATCATGTAGGTGAGAAAACATTTTCATGTTTCTTCATAAATTTCAATGAGAGTATTATTACAGTATGAAATTGCCTCATCACTCTCTAGCTGAATGTTGTTGCTTCTGGACTGGCCAGTGTCAGTTTTTCTTTTGATCTGATCCTAGATCTTGCTCCGATTTTTATAGTTTGTAGTAATTGAATTTGAACCCCTTTGTCAGCAGATGTGCTTCAGGGGCCTACAAGGAAACCAATGATTATCCCCGGAGAACGGCTTGATGAAAAATCGAAAAAAGTGAGTCTATATATTTCTGCTGACGTGACTGTCTATGTAGCTTGTATTCTCGCACTTCTGTGGGCTTATTATGAGCTTATATAGTTTAGGAAGCAACTTCAATCGGCTGCTGTGGATGGGGCTCATGTAATTGCTGCAGCAAAAGCCGCAGCTGTGAAGTCGTTACGTAAACTTGAAGCTAGAGAAGCAGCTAGCAAAGCAGCTGAAAAAAGAGAGGAGGAAAGAGTAGCTGAGCTGAAAAAGATCAGAGGAGAAAGATGGCTCCCTGACAGAGTGAGGGTAAGCATGCATCCTCGAAGATCTATAGGTGAATATACGATCATGGTGCACTTAATGTTGGCACGAAAATTGTCGTGTCTATCTCGATCATCAAGTTTATGCAGTTCCCTGAGGACCATTGAATTGGTATATGTCACAAGGCATATTTTTGGTCGAGTTGGCTTTAGATTGCATGATCAGACATTGCATCTATAATCTATTATCATCCAAACATAATTGAATGGATATGAACTAGTTGTTTATAGATGCTAATTTGTCATTCGGTGATCATGTTTCTTGCTACGTTTACCTTTTGTTTATTTTATAAAAACAGTCTGGAAATTTGTGTATATACTCTATAACCATCTACATTTACGGGCCTATTTTGCAGATATAGAAGAACGAAATGAAATAGAAAACCATATTTCCATTCATAACATTCTTGTGTAGTATACGAGTAGCATTTCATATCACATAAGTGAAACTTTTAGCATGACACATGCAGACACTAGTAGCATATCATTCCGGCTTGTTTTTTAATATAGATGCCAAGGTCTTTATTCATAGGATTTCTCTTAAGAAGTGGGTATCGCCTACACCGTCAAAAGCTTCTTCCCAGCATCCTTTGTTTTTCCATGAGTGGCAGAAAACCTCTGAAGCAGATAATCTTCCGATTTTATTGGAAGGAACCTAGAAAAGTATCAAATTTCAATAACTGCAAGCATATCATAGGGAAAACAACATATCTTACTGGACGAAATAATATGGTACTATACTATTGTGTGAAAATGCATGTTTTGTTTTTCGAACCAGTGACTGACTGATGCCAGTAGCTACTGTGAGAAAGAATTGATAGCAGACTTCGTAAGTGTCTGTAATGAGAAATTTTCTGGCCCTATCCTGATCTGTCCCGAGTTATAATCGTGATAGTAGGATATCATTAAGTCCTACGGTCAACTCAGGAGGGATGGGGACATAACATCTGGAACATTTTTCTGTTTGTAATATCTTGTGTTTTGCAAACATAAATCGTTAAAAATGAGAGAATACTGTTAGGTAACTTATTGGAGAGTTTGTGTCGGTCTTTGGTAACTGTGAAAACTGCCTAACATGTAGAGAGCACGAGAGTGTCTATTCTATCTGTATACTTACTTTGGAGGATTCTTCTCGGACTGACATGTCGGTAAGCATTCAACGACGCAGTCGTGATTAGGCTCAAGAAAGTAAGCTATCTGCACAAGAAAGAAAACTAATGAATGATAATCTGCTTGATTTATATGTATGTTAAGCTATCTGCTTGAACTATATGTATGGTTTCGGAAAGTCTTACCGAATATCTTTCTTGGCCATTACTCAGCACTCGATGCAGCGTAGACCTGTGTTGATGTTTCGAAACAAGACGAAGATTACCAGCAATACCAATAGCAAAGACAGATTGAAAGATGATGCTGAGACGGTGTACGTAAAGCCACAACATTGGAAGAACAAGGGACAAGCTTGAAAGAGGAAAACACCAAATCCAAAGACTTTCCACACCTGAAAGTGCAGTTGCTCCAGCGTTCGAGCATATCGCCAATATTAACGACAAATGCTCTGCAAAACACAGGATTAGCATATTAGCATTTCTGGTAATCTTGCTTAAGCTGTGTATTTTCATGAACTCAGGAGTCACAGCAGTACTATATCTGTGACGTGTGTAAACTCTAACTATTCGTACCCTTTCATCGGAGGAACATATTCCCAGATCCGAGGATTCGCATCCTTGTCTTTGCATATCTGCATGTAATGAACGATGAAGTTCATCATGTAATGGTTTTAAGTAGAATGGTTTGAACAAGAGGACTCAAACCCATGTATTGTGCGCGCACCTGAAGGGCACTGACGTGATCTGTTGCTAAAAGGGTTATAAAGCCAAAATCACAATGTGCACCAGCTCCAAATATTCCCTTATCAGGCTCAGATGCATGCCCTAAAGTTTGAATGCACAAAATCAAATTTCGAAAACATTATGGTATCTACTTTGAGAGAAATATTCCGGTGTTACAGAACAGTCCAGAGTAATAATCGCGACTGCCACCATCATTTAAGTCACTTCTGATCGTGACTGTCTGATTAACATCCGACGGTCCAGATTAACTCTGGACGATTCTGCTTATTATCATTCGATTCTTCTCTACTTCGATAACTTGGTTCGGTGGCTAGAAAGTAATCTTCTTGCACCTCATTGCTATTACCTTGATAATGTAATAGCCTTAAGGATGCAATTGGTTTTCCCATAACTTCTGTTTGATCAAAGAAATTCTCATTCAAGCCAAGTGCAAGGGCTATCAACCGGGAAACAGCCCATGCTACCTTTCTGTTGCAACCATATAAAAAGTAAGATACAAGTAACGTGAAATGATCAGGCAACCTTGAGATGACAGGTGAAAAAAAAAACTTACAATGCCTGCTCATGATATTTCTCCATAGTTTCCCTCCATCCAGGCAAGAGATCTATCACGAAATGATGGAATGCAAACGTTTAACGAATGTTTATGTAACCAAGACGAGTTTTCTGACTCAAGTTACCTGAAGATGGCCACTGGTTTGGTCCATAGAATCGTCGTTTTGCATCAGGATCATCTTCAGACACCTCAATACCAAGATAGTAGCCTTCCTTATAATCACCTGAGACATATTTTGGAGGCAAAATTTTCATAGTTTTAGTTATGCATTAAGTATATAAGGCTCTATTCGAGAAGGCTAGGCCACCTAGGACGCCTAGCGCTAGGCAGTCGGCCTCTACTCTGGTCCAATACCCGCTTAGGTCCCTGGGCGTCCCCTAACCACATAGAGTCCGTCCAAACGCTTTCTCGACATTGATATAAGTTATTAATGAAATAAATGAATTGGCACAAACCATTTATCTGGTTGGCAGGATCCAAAGAGTCATCAAAAACAGGAGTGTATCCTCTGATTTTCTCATTTCTCAATACCTTCATCTTTTCCTCCTTGGGCAAAGAAAAAAATCTTTTGCTTTGTTTGAAAACCTCATCCATGAATTCCCCATCAATCCCATGGTTGATCACATAGAAGAAACCAGAATCCAAGCAAGCCTGGTATTCATGGCACAACAAATCAAGAAGTTACAAGAAATAATGAGCGTGCAAATTCCATCAAAACAGAGGGACCAAAGTGAAGTTACTAAGGAAAACAGCAAAAGGCTATCAGCAACCAGTTCGAGAAAGCGTTAAGCGAACTCTGGGTGGTCAGGGCTATTCGCGCGTTTAAGCGGGCTTTTAAGCGGCCTAAGCGGTAATTTGGGTAAGGCGGAGGGCAACATACTAGCGTTTAGGTGGCGCCTAAATGGCCTAGGCGACCACCTACTTCTCGAATAGAGTCAGCAACGCAAACTAAATAATAATAATAATACTCCAACAAATAAAAACGTAACATAAAACATGTTTTAATAGAATCACTGAAGTGTGGAGCAAGTAGCAGAAATCCGAGCAGCACCTGCTTAAGTAGGGACACAGATGCCTGGATATCATGGCTGGAAAGATCGATGCAATTCAGCTCAGAGATTTTTGCTGTTTCCATATCAACTAAGCGCTCGATGTTGTTTGCTGAAGAGTTGAGGGAGGTTAGGAGCAGACCACTATTTAAATAGTGAAGTAGAGTATTTTTATTTTATTTGTTAATCTCTCTTCCTTTCAACAAAATCTTTGTATGTCTATTTAAATCCAAAGATAGTTTGTTTTACTCAACAAGAGCTGACCAGGCCATGTCCCACATATCACAACCAGCGGTAAATCTATCATTATTCCAGAAAAACGTTCAGAACGCGAATAGGCGGCGTCATTATAAGCGGTCTGGGCAAGCCTTGGATAACAGTGCGGATGGCGACAACCCAGCAGCCTAAGCGACTACATCTCAAACGTAGTTTTTAGGGAAAATTCTATGGCACAAGAAAAAATTGCAAGAAAATTATAATAAATATGATGTGTCATCATGTTTGTGGTTGGTCAACCACTTGGCCAATGACGTATTGACACGTAAAATTTTCCAATCATGACCCCCAAATTTCGTCCACCAATTGATGGATGATGTGGAGCCTATTTTTTTTTTCAAAAAATTGCTTCCATTGGTACTCTCAACCCCTGAACCTCTTTCTCCAACTTTCCACCAATACCTCTTGCCAACTCATTCTAAAACTTATTATATAAACCCAAACTTATATGGTATAAATTCTAAACCTTATAAACACTGAACTTTAATATTCAATAATTTTTGTAATTTTTTGGTAATTAATATTACGACAGGTTCGCCGCCGAAAAATCTAAAACCTTATCCTATAAATCCAAAACTTAAATAGTATAAATTTTAAACCTTATAAACACTAAACCTTAATATTCAATAATTTTTTGGAAATTAATATTATGACGGCTTCACCGTCGAAAAATCTACAACTCTATCCTATAAACCTAAAAAGTTAAATATTATAAACTCTAAAATATATAATCGTAAAATTGTATAAACCGTATTCTTAAAATATTAATAATATTTGTATGTATAAAAATTGTTATTTAATAATAAAACAAATAAAGAATAAAAGAAATCAGGAAAAAAAATTACAAAAAAACCTATCCAACATTTGCTCCTTAAAAAATGGGGGACATCTATCATTTTTCAAAAAATTTCGTGATTTTCCAACAAATTTTATTTAATAGATTGACTGGATCAAATTCATGATCAATTACAGAATAATCTTAACAGGCGAATTCCTAAATTGGACATATATTTTTATGTGAGGTGTATCATGCTTTCCACTTATCCTTTGTTGTATAATGTAGGGGCCAAAAACAAATCCCTTTAGTTGCAAGAGAATTGTGACTTTTCCATTATCATTTTTCTCGACTCTATAGTGTAGGGACGAAACACAAATAATTGAGTTTCTTCAAGGCTAATATATATGTTGAGCGTGTGAGATGAATCTTCCATTCCCCACTTCAATTCTGCTCGGATTTTGTTCATCACATGTATTCCAATTTTCGTTCCATTCATTGATGTGCATTGATTTTTTTTTTATAAGTTATTGATGTGCATTGATTGATGTGAGCTTAAAACGAGTCCAAATTGAAGTTGAACTCATCAAATTGGAAATATGCAACTGTAAGAAGGCACTAAGGATTGAGGTCGTGTATACCGGACAAAATTAAAGCACTAAAAGCATAAAAAATATTCATGTCACCTAATCGGTCTAGTGGATTGATCTTTCTTTGATAGTTGTATTCTCTGTTGGAAAATGCGGTCGTCTAATCCGTATAGATGTTGGGTGGTCGTCCTCCGTCATACTCGAATGCTGCCTAAACACCCGCTTAGAGACGCCAAGGCCACTTAGGCGCTAGGCGAGCTTTGACTGCCCAACGCTTTCCAGAACCGTGGTTGTATCTATAAAAATCCTTTTGATTAATAAAAGATGTAATTTTAAAGCCAAATTATTTAAACTCTGTTTTACGCGATGTGCTTAAAATTCTAATTATGCTTATAAGAACCTTTTAAAATAAAATGCGTGTTTTGGGTAATACAAGTACTAGTGCTTATTCTTTTTTTAGAATCTCTCTTCTTAAAAATAAACCCTCGTGAGATGATTTATTTCCTTCTTACCAATAAGCATGACATTTTTGTAATAATATTCAAATATAAATATTTTTATGCCTTAAATGCATGTTTTGTGCAGAAGTACCATTACCTTTTCTAGTACTTAGGCCCCGTTTGCAAATTCTGCTGAAAAGCGGCTATTGGCTTTTCAAAACACAATACTTAGGCACTTGCAAAACAGACATTTAAGGCATGTTTTTCACAGAAGTACTACTTCTTCTTATTTTTAGAACCTATGGTGTTTTTGCAAGTGATTAACACAAAACAGGCCTTTAGTATTCTTATCCTAACATGGTAAGAACAAATCATACTTCCCAACATAACCTAACCTAGCCACATGGCTAAGAACGATCCCCAATCATCTTTCGGGAGCACCATTGTGGATGGCTCCAAACCTTTTGACCATGGACCAGATATTTGATCTCTTCCAAAAATTAAAACCTCCAACAATATTAAAATTTATCAACTTTCCATCCAACTACTTGCAATTGTGTACGTTTTGATGAGGTAGGAATGTCCGACATCATGGAACTCATCAAAACAAACACCTTGTTTTGGATATTCGCACGTAAGCTGCAACTTTTGACGGCTACAATGAACTATTGGTTCCAAATTTCTGCGACTATTTTTGGGATATGCACTTGATGGTCTGACAACATCTCCGTGTAGATTAGAAGATGATGTGTAGATCATTGTAGCTGACATCTATTATTCACTGGGACTCGTTAAACGACATCCAGTGAAGTGAAAAAAAATCAACGACAACAGTTCGCCAGGGGTTTCCAGTCCGCGCGTGGTGTCCACCTCCCGGATTTAGTGTCCAACCATAGTGGTGTCAACTCCTGTACAGCCATGATTTCTCTACATTCTTTTTGATTTTGGGAGTTCCTCTCTCATTGCTGACCGGTCAACCTGCAAGAGAAAGCTCCAAAGAACCTGGAATTTTTTGGCACAATGACTGCTGTAGCCTGGAATGTTTTGGCACAATGACTGCTGTAACACGGTCAGAAACCATTTGCGTTTACTTATTCAAGGTTTTCATCCGTACATTTACCTCCTCTGTTGTGATTTTTCGGTAGGAATTGTTGTGAGTAGGCACTCCTTCCGTTCATTTTTCATGGTTTGCTGCTCCTGCGCAAACTCCTTTTTTCCATTATTGAGTATCTAAAAGTTGATCAAATTATTAACTTTGTGCTTTAAGAACTTCCCAACCCAAACCATATGGATTACTACTTTGAGACTATAATTAAAGGAGCAATCTTTGGGGGTTGACAACCATGATCTCGCACCTACAAGAAGCTTGAACCTCCTCCATTTTAATTACGCATCATTCGGACAGTAACTATGATGTTAACAAGCTTGATTACGTAATGTTCTATTGAACTTAACAGAAATACATTCTTTCTGTATGCTGTTAGGTTCTGCAGGATTTCTGAACACGCTTCCGCAAAGTTCTGTAGGGTATTGTACTTTCCGCCTCGCCTTACCTACTCCACGTAATTTTCAGATGCTTTGGGTTACACATTTAATTTCTCAATTTGATTCTTACTGGATGCTTTCCGTTCTGCAGGTTACCCCATTTCTGTCGTTCGTTTTTTACATGTCAAAGAGTAGCTTCAACAAAATTATGAGCTTCTTCTGTTAGCAGCACAGGTAAGCCATCCTACCTGCTCTGTTCGGTGCTTTCTTTTGGAATAAATCCTAAGAAACCGTGATTCTTTAGTTGCTATGTGATATAATATTTAGTATTTTTTCCACATTCTCACGAGATTGTGCATTAGTTTACTTCATACATTTTGGCACAATATCTGTTGACATTATGGGTCTGCGATATTTTTTTCGTGAAATGTGTTTTTTTATTTAATTCGTGTAGCCATTATGGTGTGCCACCATAACTGCTGAATTTGCGTAAGGTTTCTGACTAAGGCCCTATTTGCAAGTTCTACTGAAAAACTGCTTTTGGTTTTTGATTGGGCTTTAAAAAAAAGTGTTTTTATAAGAAAGTTATAAAGTGTTTGCAGTATGGGCTTTACTGTGACAAAAATTGAAAAAATAGTATGACAAAATGGATATAATATGGGAAATTTTTTGGAAATTTTGATATTATCGATTTGTATATAGACAAAATTATCTTAAAAGTGAATTTTTAAATATTTACAAAATTGTCACCG
>JAOYMZ010000026.1:976358-989801 GCA_025802335.1 Pinguicula primuliflora | reverse complement strand
GGCCAGTTGATGAGTTGGGACGAGCATATTATGCTTATTGGCCATACCGTTAACTGCTTTGGTGGATCTATCAAAGTCATAGGCAACACGGGTAGCAACTCATCTCGAGAAGCTATCCATGCTACCGAACAAGGCTTTGCTGTTGGGATGCATGCTGCACTTCATATTAATCCTTACTATGGTAAAACCTCTCTCGAGGGCCTAGTCTCTCACTTCCAAACGGTGCTTCCAATGGGCCCCACTATTATCTACAATGTCCCGTCAAGGACAGGCCAAGACATTGTCCCAAGGGTTATCCACACGTTAGCACAGAGTCCCAACTTCGCAGGCATTAAGGAATGTGTTGGAAATGACCGTGTAGAGCAATATACTAGCAACGGGGTTGTTGTTTGGAGCGGGAATGACGATGAATGCCATGATTCAAGGTGGGATTACGGTGCCACCGGAGTTATTTCAGTTACCAGCAACCTGGTTCCTGGTCTGATGAAAAAACTGATGTTTCGAGGAAAGGATCCATCCTTGAATTCGAAACTCATGCCTCTTATCAAGTGGCTTTTTCTTGAGCCGAACCCCATTGGCTTGAACACTGCCCTTGCCCAGCTCGGAGTCACAAGACCAGTTTTTCGCTTGCCGTATGTTCCCCTGCCTTTGGCCAAGAGGGTGGAGTTTGTGAAAATAGTCCAGGAGCTCGGAAGGGAAAACTTTATCGGAGAACAAGATGTCCAGGCCCTCGACGATAATGACTTCGTTTTGGTTGGTCGGTATTAGCTGTAGTAGTTTCCTGTGTTAGTGCGTTAGTGCGTTAGTGTTTCTTTCAACTTTTTTGTATCCTTTTTTTTGGCCCAGTAACATTCCCTAATTGCTGAATGGAATAAGGGGCTCCGTATGGATTGCCTATTTATACGTCACTTCATTCTTGCGTCTATTCATTTGTTGGAGATTTAGCTCATATTTAAGTTTTCAAACCCACTAATCTATGGCCCTACGAGTGTAGAAATCTTAAATCCTGAAAACCTCTCAGTGATATGCATTGTGAGCTGATCTTTTAGCTGCTTTTTGTGCTAATCCGTGGGGGAGGATTGCTAGTTGCTACCGTTCATGCGTTGAATAATGGACAAAAGGAGAGGAGACGACTTTGACCTGGTATTCTGGTAAGATATGACTGAATATGCGCCACTCGAGAAGAAGTTTCCTGGTGGGGACTGAGTCAGCAAATATCTGCTACAGGGTATTCATAAAGCTCGTTTTTAGCCAAGTTTCTGCGCAACCATGAATAAGTTTCTTGTTCTCTTCTTCTTCCTCTATATCTTCACAGCGGAATCAGTAGACCCTGTTGCCTATTTCTGCAATGAAAACAGTAAAACAAATGGCAGCAACCAGATATCAAGAAATATCAACACATTGCTGTCTAAATTAGCATCAGGGACTGTGGAAAATGGTTTCCTGGCAACTTCATATGGTACAGGCACGGACCAGCTCTATGGTCTGGCTCAATGCAGAGCTGATGTGGATGCAAGAACCTGTTCTTCTTGCATCCAAGATGCAGAAAAGAACATCCTTAAACTCTGTCCACAGCAAGTAGACGCAAGGGTCTGGTACGACTACTGCTTCGTGAGGTACAGTAATGTCAAATTCTTTGGAGAAATCGATACCTCCGGTGTGTACTTAATCAACGTCGAAAATGTGACGGATCCATCTGCTTTTAACAATAAACTTGGGACCCTGATGAAACGTATTAGCTCGGGAGCCACGAAGCCTGGAAGCAAAGGTTTTGGGAAAGGAACGAGTGATATCTCACCGTTTCTAACACTTTATGCATTGGCACAGTGCACAGGAGATCTATCGCCATTGAGCTGTGCTCAGTGTATTTCTATCGCAATCAGCAACTTTCCTACGGTTTGCGGGGACAAGAAAGGATGCAGAGTTCTATACAGCAGTTGCTATGTTCGATATGAACTCTACCCTTTTTTCTTTTCTTCCAACTCAGATTCCTCAGGTTATAACTCATTGAAGAATTATAAGCGGATTATGGGTTTTAATTTTTAAAGCCTGATGGATGGTCTAACCTGTGAAGAAGTGAAGAAAGAAGTCTCTTTTATGTGCTTATGTGTAAGGAATGTTAATCCTTTGTACAACAGGAGTTTCCTGATCTATTTGAAATAAATGTGCCTTTTTTTCCCCCAAACTACAGTTAAATTTTGCTTGGACACCTCCAGGTTTCTTCCTTGCAGTAACTTAATTGTTTGCTTTTCCCAAACTTCTGGGAAATGGGACTGCATCTCTCACATCATTAAGTCCAGTAGCATAAAGGACCAATGGATCAAAATAAAAGCTCAATCCAGAACTTTGAACGGTCCCATGCCGGCGAAGATCAAGATACCATTCGTACTGCTGCCTTTCAAGGCCTGATTCCTTCATCCTGCGAGGATAAGAACCATGAGTAAGCTAGTTCTTATGCAGTATAAACCGTCACTTTGTACTTGTATTATTTACCTTGCATTTATCGTGTTAAAACGTTCTTCGTTTTGGTATCCTCTCATCAAAGTTCCTACCTGAAGTCACAAGAAAAATTACCCATCCATGATCCAATCCAATCTTGGTAAAGAGAAAAATTGGACCTTTTTTTAACTTTTACCTTGGGTATAATCACGTCGAATGCTGCAACTGTTTTCTCATCATCGTTCAAGCGAGCACAGAATGGCTTCAATTGTTTCGGGTAGTTGTATATGATGAACGGCTTTTTGTAAATCTCATCTGCTAGATACCTGAAACGTGGAGGTGTCTTTAAGTGAGTGAGATATGTAAGCATTTTTGGAGTAAGCTTGAGGTGCCGAATAATTGAATTATTTATCAAATTTTAATTATGATCGTCGAAATTGTGATCAACACTTTTATCTAACAATTATGATTAGAATTCGACATATAACGTTTTCTTAACATTTTTGAGTTCAATGAGCTGGTCTTTGATGTCCGTATCTGTACCTTTCATGTTCTTCCCTCAGAGGAGAACCCCATTCGACTTTTGCTTCAATATTCTTCTCTGCGGGCTGATTTCATGGTTCAATTGGAGAAGAGATTACATTAATCTGGCAGTTTTAGTCCAATATATCTGCATGTTTGATGGAAACTCTACCTTTTTCAAAACTTCAACTGCCTCACTGTAGGAGATCTTTTCAAAAGAACTGGTTGCAATTAACTGAAGACGATCTTTAACAAGATTATCAACACGCTTGGAGAGAAATTTTAGATCTTCTGTACAGTTCTCGAGAGTCCATTTGCAGATAAACTTCAAGAAGTCCTCTGCACATCCCATAGAGCCCTGAAAGATCACCAGAAAAGGATATCTCCCAGACTTGATTGCAACAGTATAAGCAACAGAAACAAAGCAAAGAATAATTGGTTATGAAGGAAAGCAAGACCTCGAGTTCACAGAATGCCATTTCAAGCTCAGCCACCCACATCTCAGCTAAAAATTTCTTGGATTCTGACTTCTTTGCACTGAATCTCGGCCCCAGAGTGTACACATTCCCAAGAGCAGATGCATAACTCTCCAAATGCAGTCGGCCGGAGGCAGACAGAAACGTCCTGCAACAAAAGAAATCCTCGGAGAAATCAACTTTACCTGGATGAGTAAAAGTGTTCACTGATTTTCCTTTGTTCTCAGCTTCCAACAATGTAGCAAGCTGAGTAGTTTTCTTGAGGTCATGAACAGCAGCAGCCACAACTTCTTTATTGCTCTCACTTCTATTGAGAGATTCAATCTTCTTGCCTTTCTTCTCTTTCCCAAGAAGAGTAGTCACTTGGAAGTTTTCACCAAATCCATCACCATCTGTGGTTGTGATTACAGGCACTTGCACGTGAAGAAATCCATTGTCTTGGAAGAAAATACATGCTGCTTGTGTTAATGCACTTCTTAATCTCATAACAGATGCTACCTGCAAAAAGCTCCAAACTTTGCATGAACACATCAAACACAGGAACAAGAACAGCATCATTGTAAGATCGGTTTTAGAGAGGCAATCACCGTGGTGGTTCTTGGCCTGAAATGGGCATATTCACGCAAATATTCTAAGGGCAAACGCTTCTTGGACAAGGGATATCTGTCCTGATCAACTATACCCAGATGAAGAATCTTCTCTGCTTTGATTTCAATGTTTCTCTTTCCTTGAAGAGAAGGTTTTTGAATGATGCCTTGGACTAATATACATGTCCCCGTAGGCATAACTTGTCCAGGAGAAGCTAAAGCTGAGTCTACAAGAACCTGCTTCAATATAATGCTTTAAGGAGAAGACAGGAGAACGAGTCAATTTGAGCAAAAAAGAAGATGAAATCCTCCTGAAGTATTAAACCTGTAAACTTGAAACTCCGGAGCCATCACTGATTTGCAATATCGAAATGGAGAGGTGTGGCTGTTGTAACTTTGGGAAAACAGAATCCAACTTTCCCCTGACATGTTGATCCAGACCAAAGGCCTTTATGATGGACCGGAGGAATGGCAGCTTAGTTTGAAAAGCTTCGACACAGCTGATATCCTTTTTGCGGCCATCTTTAGGCCCTACAATGGCCGGAAGAACTACCGGTTCTTTTCGAAATTCTGTAGACGACTTAACCCATCCGCCCACAACCACCTTCTTCCCAATAAGGCTCGCGCTGCCATTAGGATGGTCTAATATTGTTTTCAAGAGTACCCTTTTCGAATACTTGGAAAGGGCTAAAGGTGCTTCAACCGGGGTATCTTCGTTGGCCATTTTAACGAAAGCTACTGCAGAGATTAAAGAGATTCGAACTCAGGAAACCTGTTTTGTTGAGAGTTCGTTGAAGGTTGAGGATATTGTGAGAGATTAAATGATTCATATATGAAGAAGAAACGATGCTTTACTTGGGGAATATGCATGAGCAAAACGGAAGATGGTTTCTTCAGAAGATAAATTGGAAATGGTATACTTCAAAAGTTGGGAAGTTCGCGGGAATGTCATTAATCGTTAAGCTTGTTTTTTCATAAATATATATAAAAATCAGGTTCGAGAAAGCCTTGTTGGACTTACTGGGACGCTCATATAAGTAGCTTAAGTGGGTATTCAATCCGAGCACAGGTAACATAAAATGTTTCTAGATATCATATTTCTGAAAAATGTTTGTATATAAAAATATTAATTTTTGCATTCGAAGCACCTCAGATGAGAAAACTTTGCTTGACGCTTCTCTTGGCTTTGAAAGAAAAAAGTATATGACAAAGATTTGAAAATTGCTCAGCTCATTTGTGAGATGCTGTCTGAAGATTTTGTTGTCTTGTGTTTTCCTTGTAGGAGATAGATAGGATTGGGGACCTCATGTTTGTATTGCTTTGTTGCTGCATATATTGTAGGGTGCAGTCTATATTTTCCCACCGCCTCACTCTTTTACTATCCTGTTTTTCTTATCCTTTTCTCCCATTTGGTATTACCAAACATTTCTCCAGTACAAATAAAGCTACTCCAATGGCAAAAATCAAGCACACCATCTGCTGTAGGTCGTGGCTCTTCTTCGTAGTAGTTTCTGCAGCTGTGCTCCTCCTGCAAGGTGATGAAACTTTTATACATCTTCTTATTAACGTTACTCTGCTTTTCTGGTTTTGTTTAGATTCTTGAGCATGTTTTCTTCATGCAGAAACACAATAACCTAGTGTTGTTTCATAATCTGACTGCTATGAAATGTTTCTCATTCATAGTTTGGATTAATCTCTTGAGAGTTCATTGTATGCACAAAAACAGGAAAATGGGTAGTTTCTCACTCGTTAAAAATGAAATACATTGTTCGAGAAAGGCGCTGAGCAGTCACCCTCCACTCTGTTCAAATACCGGTTTAGGCCATTTATACGGGCGCGTAGGCTAACTAGGCGCAACACTTTCCCGAATACTGTTTTTTACGGACTTGTCTGAGAATTAGTATTGCTTACCAATGGTACAGGTATGGAGGCATCTAGAGTTCATATAGCAGTTGACAGTTACGGCACAGGGCCTCCTTCTTCAAAAGGATCGTTGATCGGATCTGTGGCGCCGACATGCACCTACAACGAATGTAAAGGATGCAAATACAGGTGCACAGCAGAGCAAGTTCCTGTGGAGGGAAATGATCCCATCAACAGTGCTTACCATTACAGATGTGTTTGTCATAGGTGATTATGCTTGTCTTGTTCTTGACTGCATAAATTTTATTGAATGTGTTGGTGCAACAACGTGACCTGAGGATTTCTTCCAGTGAATTTGTGGAATGAGATAGCATTGCTCTGGGGACTAAGCCTTTACAATGTCTAGTCTCATTTAGGGATGGGGTATAATTGCGTATATCCTACCCTATCCTGGCTAAGCGCGGGATTTACTGGGTATGTTTGGTTTGGTTTGTCTCATTTTCTTCCTTTCCAACTGATCAACACTGGTATAGGCACTGCCTGTGTAGTGATTCTCAAGTACAGGCAAACTGACCATAGATTCAAATGGTTTCAAGGACAATGGCTCTGAATTCCACACATGGAAGTGGTCCTAAATTTGGTGCATCAGCAACCCAAGGTAGCACATGGGAAAATCTTGTCCTAATCTCAACATATGAATAGTAACAGATGTGAAACACAATTTAAATCTTTTGGCAAGAGCAAGGGATTTGAATAAGGAAAATGCTACACAAACTACAAGGAAACTGAAGGGAAATCGAAATGCATATAAATATGAGAGTGGGCCCCACACAGAAACGCACACACCAAATAAGAATTGGTGTGTGTGTTTCTGTGCTAAGCCGTGCATTTTTTCGATCCGTATTTCAGTTTCCTTGTAGTCCGTGTAGCACGGCTATTTGAATAAACATACTCTACGGAAACAGAATATTCAGTAACCAAACAAACGACATACCTTGATAGTCTGCAAAGAACTATCTTTGATTCAAGGAGCCACCCTATTCAGATGGAGATCCCTGCAAGATCTAATACCAACTTTAAATCAATTCAATATGTGTAATATACAGATGAACACAGAATTTGCAAACATTCAAGTGAAGATGCAAGCAAAAAACTTGGGGTGAATGCTATTTTTGGATTTGAATTAAACCAGTTGAATGAGAGGCATCTTTAGCCGTGGAACCGGCATGTGGAACGTTTTTATACTGGCGATTCCATAATGGAACTTTATCTTAACAGAAAAATACATGAACAAACAAAATCTTTATATTATAGCAAAACATCTCCCAGTAGTCTGTTTTAACTTGAGCACATGCCTTTTATAGTGCATATGTAATAGCTTTTGCCAAAATAAAGCGTAATGGGGAAATAAATCTTAAAACAGCTACAGGAATAACGAAATACATGGATAAAATCATAACAGAAAATTGCAATGAATCTTTTTTTTACCTATGCACCAAAATATACATAACACATCTGTTATCTAAACACTCATTGATAGATGCAGAAGTTACCGAAACAAGGCTCGAAATGCAGTCGCTACAAGGCCCTTGCAAACATAGATTTAAACATCGTGCATTCTTGATCCTTCTCTTTGTTCTTAAAGACAAAAGAACACTGATTAAGATCTTGTTGGTTTGTGGAACCATCTAGCATCTGCATGTACTATGCAGTATGCATCTTTCACTTTTCTCCGTCAGGTGTGGACCAATTTTTTTCTTCCGCAGTTCTGCATATTTCAACAGTATCTCGTGCTACAGCATGCATCAGAAGAGACTAACGATACCACAGTGTCTCTTCCATACTCCCCAATTCTTCTACTTTTGCTTCCAGTTTCTGACATAGAAACAGTGTTATCAGCACAAACAAGGCAAACACTATGGTGAATCAAAAGAATCCCATTTGCAGACTGCTCTTCCTAGTCCTCTTTACTTCGGCCATGCTCGTACAAGGTACCCAGAACCATGAATCTTCTTGTGTATGTTTTCATACAGATACAAACATCTTACATTTCTTTATTTGGATTAAAGAAGTTCAACTTGCAGATGCTGCAGGTACGAAGGAAGTGTCTAAAGTTCACGTTTCGCTTAATAACCAGCAGGTCGGAGAGGTAAACAGGGGATTTTGAGATGAATGTCACAGATTTTTCACAGTTATTTTCTTGATTTAGTTTACTTTTGCAAGTACGCAGGATGGTTCGAAAAGATTGCTGATTGGGTCTGTGGTGCCAACATGCACTTACAACGAATCCAGAGGATGCAAATACAGATGCAGAGCTGAGCAAGTTCCTGTTGATGGAAACGATCCCATCAACAGCTCCTACCATTACATATGTGTTTGTCATGGATGATATTTTCTGGGACTGTCCAAGAATAAATCGTACCAATATTTTTATTGGTGAAAATTGGATTCATGCATGTTTCTCCTTAAGTTTATACCCTGCTCGAGAAACAGTCGTCTAACCCGCCTAAACGCTGGGATGGCTAATTGCCGCCTAAGCACCTGATTAGGGCCACCTACGCGCTAAGCCGACATTGACTATCTGGCACTTTTTCGAACACCGGCTTCTAAAATTATATCACATAACATTCATGAATCATATTTTAATGGATGCTCCCCTCGAGGAGAGACAGACAAAGACAAAAATTGGCACATGAATTCTACACAAAAAATGGTCCCAAATATCACACGAGGAATTTGTCTGGACCCCCAGATATCCAATGATGGCACACTGACTGGATTTCGAAATATTGCAGGCTGCAGCAATCCATCCGCATGCCTTAAAAATACAAGGTAACGTCAAATATAACAGATAGATTAACCGCAGTAAGAGTAAGATAATGCATTCTAGAATTTCAGTTATTTATAATGCTAGACATTAACTTGCAACAATACAATCTGTGAGGCCCTTCGGAGAGATTAAAGCCATGGCCATGGAGGTACCAGTCTGGTCTAACAAGGGGATATATAACTTTTCAAACAGAGAAATGGTTATAGTAGTAAATCAGACGGTCTCAAGGAGAAATCTGCTGCTTCGAATGCATATTCCTGGTGTATGGATTTACATAGGGGCCAACCCGGTAAGTGAAGACAGCAGCCGTCTAACCTCGAAGGAATGTAATATGCTCATCTTCCCTGCCAAAACACTGCCTTATCCATCCTTTGCATAATGGAGTTCTATATTCATCGTTATACGGTTCTATGAGGATGGGGGTCGAGATGGTGAAGATGACACAACAGCATGATACGATGAAGATACGAGCTGAGCTAGAGCTGGAGCCGAACCACCTGCACAATAGTATGGCCATGTGGAAAGACATTGGGTGCATTAGTCAATACAGGAGCGCATGGAAAACTAAAGAATACAGAACAAAAAGGAATAAAATCCTTGGCAATCTGAGTGCAACCACAAAATTTATGTTAAACTGCATTCTTATGCCACGCATGTAATCTTGGTAGCACACAATAGCGCCAAAGGTTTACAAAACATCATTTCAAAACTTGTACAGTATCAAGTATAGGTAGTTCTCAGTAGTGATTTGCTCACCTAATATTCCAGCACATGCTGATGAGAAAACAATGACAGGAGGGGCCTGAATCCATAAAATATTTCAGATAATGGAACACAGAAAAAAAAAAAAAAAAACCAGAGGACTTTGCAAGATGGAAACTATCAAGTTTTAATCATACAAGAAAAATGGACGAAAATAGATTCAATTATAGATGCCTAGTTCAAAGACTTACACCAACGAGGAAATGCAACCACATAGGTCCTTTAATCCACCTCCTAACGATTGGCATAGCTGCATGATTATTCAGATAGGGAAGTATGTCAATGCATGTTGCAGTACTGCGGTTTATTGGTGTGAGTTTCTAAATGAGACAGCATAGAAACCAGCCAGAATGAATATGACAAGGAACTTGAATAATAGAAAGATCAAGATATAAGATCCACTATAAGGTGCGTTGATATCCCTGGAATTGAAAATGACCACTCTACCACGAGAAACTGAGAAATACTACAGACAAAAATAACAACACAACAATAAAAAAAATCTAATATCTAAAATCAGATGGGATGAGTTCATTATGGAATGAAAATTATTACAAATCCATAGCAAAATCCAACTTTATAAACTCTGTGGAAAGTAAGTGAGACATACAATAGTTAAATCCATAAAAAGCGCCAGCTGTACCACCCACAGCCGATCCTATCTGAAATTCATGGAGGGGAAAAACGTAAAAAAAAAAAAAAGGACATGAGAACAATTGCCACAGACACAGAAAAGGTATAACCCCAATTGCCAATATTACATCACGATACCCACCATCGAAAAACTATCTCTGATGAGTGGCGGGATATTCCAACTGCTGGTTTCCTGTGTTTGAATCAAAATTCAGAAAACATATGTAGCCGGGTACGAAAAAGAAGTCATTTTTTGGGGAAGTACCATGTCTTTGGCTAGAGGACCGGCGCAGTGCGAGCACCGCAAACTTCGCATGTCGTCTTTACCAATCCTCGGGTCTCCCATCACTGTAACACAGCAAATATTCGGTTCCACCCTAAAGATTACAAAACATACAAATTACAAACACCCGTCAATGAATTTAAGACAAGTCAAGATGAACCTCGGAGTCGGAGGCTTCTGACACCGGGACCGGGTTCGGAGAAGCTGTGATGTCAAGACTCTAAGGTAGTAGAGATTGGCTTGAATAAACAACTGTTTTGGACTGAATTACCAACACTACAGCCCAATTTGTTTCAAGTCTCCATTTGGGCCGACGTAAAAAATTTTACTACAATACCTCGTCCATCGAAATCTCGGAGGCTTGGGATAGGAAAAAAAGGGGTCTAACTCAAAAGCAACATTATTACAAATTTATTTTTAAAAAGTAATTTTAAAAAAAAAATTAGCAAATGTAATCTTCATTTTTTAAAATAAATTAAAAATCGAATATATTTTAGTTTGCAATTAAACGGTTACTACTAAACACCAAGTTAACTTAACCACACTCATTCCCATCAAACACATCTACGACCGTACAGAAACACGGTGATCGGAAAACCGAAAATCTGCATTTTTTTCGGTTTCGTTTTTCCATTTCTTCACCCTTACTGGATCAACGATTGATCCGGAAATTTATTCAGAGAGTAAGAAACACAGATCATCGACGAGCCCAACCCAGCGTGAAAAGGATGAATATTAAGCTGGTTTATTTGTTGAAGGTGCGTTTGACTCCGAGTTCTAGCTGATTTATGCCACTATCGTTACAATCGAGAGATGGATCATGCATTTTCCTGTGAAATTTACACTTCCGTATGGTATTTACACTAGGATCGCTTCATTATATTATAAGAATGAGAGCGTGAAAGTGAACGAATTATTTTGTGTCTCACGCGACTAGTCGTCGTTCATTCATTCGGTCTTAGCACGATCAATTTCGTCGTGATACCCGACTCTATGATTTCCTCACATTTACATACGATGCCCTGTTTTCTATTTTTTGCAGATGATGATGATGACTCTATTTTATAAGATTCCAAATTTTTTGGAAGTAAAAGATCATCCATAATTATACAACTATCCGTAATTTACAAAGTCTTCCTATTTTTAAAGATGTTTGTTACCAAAATTGACTACCATCACAGGCCGGACTCATCCATGAATCTGGCATAGGCGGTGGTGATGGTGCCAGACTCGTCCTTGAAATCCGCGAATGTGGAGACTGCACTCTCCATGAATCGTTGGATGAGTCAGAGTATTCGGTGGGTAGCTCATCAACGTCTTCATCGCCTTCATCGGAGTTCTCATTTTTGTCGTCCTCCTCAGCTTCCTCTTCGTCAACTTCGTCGTCATCATCTTCATCATAATCTCCATCTTTGTTGCTGTCGCCATCATAATCGTCATCTTCGTCGTCATCCTGATCATCCTCCTTCTCCTCCTCCTCCTCCTCCTCATTGTCTTTATCCTCCTCCTCATCGTCCTTTTTGTCGTCTTCATCCAAGGCAATGATGACTGGAGATGGAGTGGGGACGTCAGCTTGCACGTGTGCGGGAGTAAGGGCGACTGCAATGTCTGCTTACGTAGTTGTAGGGGCAGCTGCAACGTTGGTTGTGCGGAGTAGGGAGGCTGCAATGTTGATGTGCGTGGGTGTGAGGGAGACACCGTGTCGTTGTCGATTCGACATTTTTATTTTTGCAAGTTCAGCAACAAATGAAGAATTTAGAGGATGAGCTCAGTATTATTAATACATACATCACGTCTTTCATATTCTACCTTTTCATACGAATCGACAAGGCGGAATAAGCACAACAGTCGATACAATCCAGACTTCCTAGAAACAACATTCGTGCTCCAAACAAAGCAATCGACACGACCTCGACCCATCGCGTTTATCCCGGAAGAAGCTTTCGTGCATAGTTTTCCCATAATAAACACAACATTCGTAGTTGTTCTATTCACGTCTGATGGTACGCACACGACTACACATGGTAAACCTGGATAATGCGGTCGGGCTCTAAACTCTTAAATAAACATAGCAATCGACAAGACCATGACCCATCATGGTTATTCGGGAATAGTCATTCGTGCTCCAACTATCCTATAATAAGCACAACATACGTGGTAAACCCAGATAATGCAGTCGGACTCTAAACAATTAAACAAACAAAGTAATCGATAAGACCACAACCAGTCATGGTTATTCCGGAAGAGTCATTCGTGCTCGAACTATCCTGTAATTCATGGTTCTATCGATGTCTGATGATATGAGCTCGACTATATGTGGTAATTCTGATTACCTCAGTCGGACCCTAAACTATTACACAAATAAAGTAATCGAAAAGACCGCGACCCATCGTGGTTATGCCGGAAGAGACATTCGCGTTCCAACAATCATGTTAAGAGCACAACATACGTGATGAACCCGGATAATGCAATCGGACCCTAAATTATTAAACAACCAAACAATAGTCAAGACCGTGACCTGTCATGGTTATCTCAGAAGAGTCCTTCGTGTTCCAACTATCCTGTAATCCAGGTACTAACCATGTCTGACGGTACGAGCTCGACTATACGTGATAATCCCGATCACCTCAGTCGGGCCCTAAGCGACTCATTGTGGTTATCCTAGAAGTGTCATTCATGCTCCAACTATCATGTTAAGAGCACGACTATACGTGGTAAATCCGGATAACGCAATCGGACCCTAAAAAATAACACTAAACAACCACAATCCATTAATTACGTATGGACTCATAATTGTCGTATATAACTCATCACTTTTACACAGTTTAAATTTCGTTTAATACCTATATAAATCGTGAGACGAATAATATATGATCGATTAATATCCTAGACAAGTTGCTCTTACGAGGTATGTAATGAAGTCTCTTTGTTTCCAGTCGACTTGAAAATATTGTCTCCATTCCCACAAGTGCCTTAGCACCCGATAAAAACTAATGTATTCACATGCATGTTTGTCCATTCATACTCACTTAGCATGTCAAATAGAGT